>CM019064.1:449510788-449809696 GCA_009667805.1 Leptobrachium leishanense
ATACACACCATGTAACCCCTATATACACATTATACCTCAATATACACACCATGTAACCCCTATATACACATTATACCTCAATATACACACCATGTAACCCCTATATACACATTATACCTCAATATACACACCATGTACCTCTATATACACATTATACCTAATATACACACCATGTAACCCCTATATACACATTATACCTAATATACACACCATGTACCCCTATATACACATTATACCTCAATATAAGCACCATTTACCCCTATATACACATTATACCTCAATATACGCACCACGTACCCCTATATACACATTATACCTAAATATATTGACCATGTACCCCTATACACACATTATACCTCAATATACACACCATGTACCCCTATATACACATTATACCTCAATATACACACCATGTAACCCTATATACACATTATACCTCAATATACGCACCATGTCCCCCTATATACACATTATACCTCAGTATACACACAATGTACCTCTACATACACATTATACCTCAAGATACACACTGTGTACCTAATATACACACCGTGTACCCCTATATACACATTATACTTTAATATACACACCACGTTCCTCTTTATACACATTATACCACAATGTACACACCGTACCCCTTTCTATAATCATTATACCTCAATATACACTCCAAGTGCCCCTGTATACACATTATAACTCAATATACACACATGTACACTTTTATGTAAACGTTATACCTCAACATACACGCTGTGTACCACTTTATATACACAGTATAACTCAATATACGCACCATATACCTCTATACATACACATTACACCTCAATGTAAACACCATATACCGCTATAGACACATTATACCAACACAGATGCGTAACTAGAAACCTCAGGGCCCAAGTGTGAGAATCCGTGATGCCCACCCAGGCAAATACATATTTTGACCCCATCCCAATGCACTGGACCCCTCCAGGTCTACAATGTCGACTCCATACAATCAGGGTCCCATTTTTTTTTACAGGTCCATTATGATCACTTCATCCAACCCATTTTTAATGTAACGTGCACTATACAGTTGTGTTCAAAATTATTCAACCCCCACTGAAATTGAGTGTTTTGGCCAGTTTGACATTGATTTTGATCATTCAGTCATCTTGCTTACAATTAAATCAAAGAGGCACGTGTAGGTCAGACAAATATAACATAACATTTATAATGAAATAACCACAAATGTCTTTTCTATGCTCACATCATTATCAGTTTTATTCAACCCCCAAGTGACATTCAATCTTAGTACTTAGTACAACATCCTTTTACAGTTATAACAGCTTTTAAACGTGAAGCATAGCTTGACACAAGTGTCTTGCAGCGATCTACGGGTATCTTCGCCCATTCGTCATGGGCAAAAGCCTCCAGTTCAGTCACATTCTTAGGCTTGCGCACTGCAACTGCTTTCTTTAAGTCCCACCAGAGGTTATCAATCGGATTTAAGTCAGGTGACTGCGATGGCCACTCCAAAATGTTCCAGCCTTTAATCTGCAACCATGCTCTAGTGGACTTGGAGGTATGCTTGGGATCATTGTCCTGTTGAAAGGTCCAACGTCTCCCAAGCCTCAGGTTTGTGACAGACTGCATCACATTGTCATCCAATATCTCCTGGTACTGAAGAGAATTCATGGTACCTTGCACACGCTGAAGCTTCCCTGTACCTGCAGAAGCAAAACAGCCCCAAAGCATGATTGACCCCCCGCCATGCTTCACAGTAGGCAAAGTGTTCTTTTCTTCATAGGCCTTGTTCTTCCTCCTCCAAACATAGCGTTGATCCATGGGCCCAAACAGTTCTAATTTTGTTTCATCAGTCCACAGAACACTATCCCAAAACTTCTGTGGGGCAAGGGGGTGCGCCTGGGAGTTCTGGCATGGAGGCCTTCATTACGCAGTGTGCGCCGTATTGTCTGAGCTGAAACTTCAGTACCCACATCTGACAAATCTTTTCTCAGTTCCTCAGCAGTCACACGGGGACTTTTCTCCACTCTACGCTTCAGGTAGCGCACAGCAGTCGAAGTCAGCATCTTCTTTCTGCCACGACCAGGTAGCGTTTCAACAGTGCCCTTTGCCTTGAATTTGCGAATGATGCTTCCTATGGTCTCTCTTGGTATGTTTAACATCTTTGCAATCTTCTTATAGCCATTGCCCTTCCTTTGAAGAGTAATCACCTCTTCTCTTGTCTTCCTGGACCATTCTCTTGACTTCACCATGTTTGTAACCACACCAGTAAATGTCTAGAAGGAGCTGAGTATCACAGTCATTTTAAAGCTGCCTAATTGGTGCTTATTATGCTTTATTGCTGCTCCGTGACATCCAAAGGTGTTTTCAATACCTGATTGAAAACACTTGAATGAACCTCTGTTCTTCAGAGTGGTAGTCTTTAAGGGGTTGAATAATTGTGTCAATGAAGAATTCACAAAAGAAACATTTACTACTGTATTACAAAACCAATTGATTTCATTTTAGTTGCATATGGTTCTTTAAAAAGTCCTTGTAGGATTTCATTCTGAATACAATTACAAATGTACACTAAATTCCCTAAAACCCTTTACAGCATTGGGGGTTGAATAATTTTGAACACAACTGTAGGAACTAGCAGATGCTCTTGTCTGTCAACTTCAGATCCATAGGCATCCAACGAATCATCTTCCGTTTGCAGTTATTCGTTATGCCTTACTGGTTGTGCGTAAGCTCTTTCTCCTCTACTTAAGGACTTTTCTTCTAGCAGAGCCTCTTCCTCTCTAACAGCTCGAATCAATTCCAGGTATTTCAACTCTCGGTTACCTTCTCTGGTTCTCAGCTGTAGCATTACAGGATCAATATCTGCTGCATTCGGATTTTATCTATTGTGGCTGGTTCGGCCCCTTTCTTAAGAAGTATCTGGTGCAGAATCTTATCTAGGCGCCTCATGTATTCAGTCATTTTCTCACCTTTTCGTTGGTAGGTATGTTCATACTGGTACATGAGCTCAGCGGCCTTTTCTGTTCGCCCAAAGACTTCCTGTAATACGTTTAGGTAATCTAAAGCAGTGCAGTCTTGTTTACTCAATTTTAGGTTTCTGACAGCCTCTGACGCAGGTCCCTTCAAGCTCTCAGTAATTCTTTGCTTCTTCTGTGCTTCAGGGACATCCCACTCATCCAGAGCCTGCATCGCCTGTTCTACCCATTCTTCGAAGGTTTCTTCTCCCGCTGGAGTTGGTACGTTTCCTGTAAAATTTCTCAACCGTCGATAACCAAAGTTGGTGTGCGGAGGGCTTGTTCTTTGACATTTAGCCAGCAAATCTCCAATAGCCACTATAAATTCAGGCCCGATCATGGCCAGCGGACTGGGCGTGGGACCACTCGCGGGGTCGCCACGTGGCGCACTTGGCTGAATCAGTTGAACTTCCACCTCATCGGTCAGCTTCACGCTCGCGCCCTGAAAACACACTGGAATGCCCTTTCTCCACTCAAAAAGAACATACGTGTGAGAGGTATCTGGGTTCGCTTTAATGTCCAGGATTAACCCCCGATGATCTGGTGTCAGCACGGCCACGGTCTGGCGAATCTGATCTTCGGCCCAAGTGTCTGCAGGAATATCCATGACTATGCATAACTCTATCTGACTACTTTGCTCCTCACACCATTTGGCAGCAGTGTCTGGATCCATATTTAACCCTTTAAATGCGTTTTTTTCTAGAGACTGTAATCCCGGATGAGCCCCCACGTGTAGCGTTCACTCCCGGAGGAGCCGCTGAATTTAACCTCGGGTTAGTCTCTCCGCACTAGGGAATAAATATACACCAGCACTGCTGTGGATTTTATAAATTATATACTTTACTGGTCTCAATAAAGCGGCATATATAATGTAAGCACGGTGTATAGAAAACAGGATTTCGTAATGCGAGAAACGCGCAGCGGTAAAATAAAAGTTTAACCCCTTCGCTTCTGGAGTGTAAGTCCCGTGCAAGTTATGTCCCAAAAAGGTGTGTGTGTGTGAGCTCAGGTACCCGGGTACTATATTTCAAGTAGCCAGTGAATGGATTTGCTAAATCTTCGACTAGTCACGTAGGGGCCCTGTAGATTTTGATAATACTGCAGCGTGCTTCGTTAAACTTTAACTGTGGCCTGGGAGGCCTCTCACCCATCCGCCAGACAATCTGTTCCGCTGCCCGATCAAGGACGTCCTTCCGCTGGATTATACTGGGACTCTGTGCCACCAGATCTGTTACTCTTGCTTGTCCATCTTCTATAACAAGATTTACAGCTTACCGCCTGCACTCCCAGTGGATCATCGCGGTCTCCTAACTCGGGGTCCAATCTGGAACTCTATGTCTGTGTAAAACCTCTCAGCGGTGGATTACTAGGTCTCTGGCAAGTGACTGTATCGATCCCCAGCGTCGGCAAGGCAGCGCCTGCTCTCTGGCCTGGTTACAATCGCTCACAGTCTCACGTTGTCAGGATACAGGTTCCGGGGCAGCAAGATTCGAGCCACTATGCAATAAATCAGAGGGTTTGCAAAGCAGATATATATTCAGAAGGATTTATTATAAGGACACAGGAGAAATAACAATATAAAAGGGGGTTATGCAAGAAAAGGGGAATGATGAATAAACCGGAGGCATACAGATGAGGCAAGAATAAAAGGGGTGATATATTAACGATGGAGATCCAGAACAAAGGAATATATACACGCATATATATATATGTATAGGTTTTATATATATGTGTGTGTATATATATATATATATATATATATATACACACACATATATATATAAAACACATACATAAAATGAGAGAGTTATGAAGTAAGAGGGAAACAGATATAACATATACAGATCACAGGTAATGGTACTTAAAGCAGAGAAAAAGATATATAGGTTATACAGAGAAAGACACTTAGAAGAGTTTAAGGAAAACAAGAATACACTGAATAAATATATGCAAGAGAGAAGATAACAAAGAGGAAGAGGTCTTTAAATAATAAAGTAGTAACTTAGGTATCCAGGTAGTAAATGAAATAAATCCTTGTAATCCAGGGGAGGTGATGGGAGAAATCCAGGGAGAAACAATAAGTCCAGTAAGTAGGAAGAGGAGATCCAGCAGGTAGAAGTGGGATCCAGAACTCAGGTAAGTAGGGATTGCACAAGTTCAGCTCCTAACAGCTTGGAGGTTCCAAGTCAATGAAAAAGCATTGGGCTTCAGGTGTGGCTTGGTTTTATGCAGGGTGATCAGTGGGATTAAACAACACCTGAGCGCTGCATGGTAGGAGGTGAATCTCAGTACTACTGCTGCAAGTCCTACTACTATAAGGCAGTGCTATGCTTTTTATTACGCCGTCGGCGATTTTCCTTACACACGTGCATCTCACTCTGTTCACCCCTCGGCTCACACTGGCTCTCCTTCCACGAGGCTGCGGATGTCCTTTCCTCCGTCCCCACCCACTTCCTGTCTCTGCCCCAAAGCATGCTGGAAAACATAGTCCCATTGTCCAGTATAGTTTACATGCGCTTGTCTCCCTCTGGTGGCCAAAACGGAACACTACAGCAACAGGGTTTTAAACTGCGCTACACAAGCTATACATGTTAAGATCATTAAGTCTTTCCTGGTAACTTTTCTCCTTCAAGCCGTACACCATTTTAGTAGCCCTTCTCTGAACTCTCTCTAAGATGTCTATATCCTTCTGGAGATACGGTCTCCAGTACTGCACACAGTACTCCAAGTGAGGTCTCACCAGTGCTCTGTACAGTGGCATGAGCACTTCCCTTTTCCTACTGCTAATACCTCTCCCTACACAACCAAGCATTCTGCCAGCATTTCCTGCTGCTCTATTTCATTGACTACTTACCCTTAGATCCTCTGAAATAATGACCCCTAAATCCCTTTCCTCAGATGTTGAGGTTAGGACTGTATCAAATATTCTATATTCAGCCCTTGGGTTTTTACGTCCCAGGTGCATTATCTTGCACTTATCCACATTAAAACTCAATTGCCACAACTCCGACCATTTTTTTAGTTTACCTAAATCATTTGTCATTTGGCTGATCCCTCCAGGAACGTCAACCCTGTTGCAAATCTTTGTGTCATCAGCAAAAAGACATACTTTTCCATTAATACCTTCTGCAATATCACTAATAAAAATATTAAAGATAATGGGTCCAAGTACTGACTAGTGATGAGCCGAAACACCCCCGAATTCGGTTGGCATTCGAACTCGAACTTTTCAAAAGTTCAAATTCGAACTCGAACACAAACATGAACTCAATGCAAGTCAATGGGACTCAAAGTTCGATTTTTAGAGTGCCCTGCAAGAGGGCATATATGCTAGATATTTGCCATAAAAGATGTATGGGGGTCCGGGTAGTGCCCTGGGGGACAGGAAACAAGGACAAAAAGTTACAAAAAAAATGTTTTTAAAGGGACAGTGAGATTTCCATGAAATAAGGGTTAACCCTTTCACTGCTGACGACGTGTGGGACACGTCCTCATTGATGCACGTTACATGCTGAGGACGTGCCCCACACGTCATCAGCTGTGCGGGACCCCCGGCGGAGATACTCACCTCTCTGTCTGGGGTCCCGCGGCGTTCTGACTTCAGCGTCCTCAGACGTGATAAAATGTGATAAAATGTGAAAAAAACACTTTACACACTGCAGATGATTAAAAATTTTATTTTTATTGTATTTTTTGTTATAATATACAGGCAGGACATGACGTATACATATAAAAATGATAGATTGTGAATCTGCGGAGTCTGCCGGAAAGAACGATATATAATATGTCTGGGTCATTTATTAAAATGTGGCTTTAAATCGCGTTTAAACATGATGAGCGAAAGCGGTAAAAATGAGCTCAGCACACAGTGGTGAAATGCCTCAGCAGTGAAGGGGTTAAAAATAAAAACGAAAAAATCCTTAAAATATCGTGCCTAGGAGGTCCCCATAACCTGCCCGTGAAGTGGCGGATTTCTAGGATGTATAGAAACATTTATAAACAATGTCCGGGTCCGGGTAGTGCCCTGGGGGACAGGGAACAAGGACAAAAAGTTTTTTTAAAAAAAATACATTTTTATCCCCTTCACTGCTGACGATGTGTGGGACACGTCCTCAGTTACTCCCGCTGTATGCTGAGGAGGACGTGTCCCACACATCATCAGCTTTGCGGGACCCCCGGCGGAGATACTCACCTCCCGACGTAAATGACGTCATCGCGCCATGCGAACCAAAAAAGGCACCAAAAAATTTAATAAGTCCCCATTTCTAATTTTTGTACAAGCGCACCCCATACAAAATATAACCGCAAATGTTCATGTGATAAAAGGTTAAGAAAAACACTTTACACGCAGCAGATGATTAAAATTTTTTTGTTATAATATACAGGCAGAACATGACGTATACGTATAAAAATGATATATTATGAATCTGCCGAGTCTGCCGGAAAGAACGATATATAATATGTCTGGGTCGTATAATAAAATGTGGCTTCAAATCGTGTTTAAACATGATGAGCGAAAGTGGTAAAATTAGCTCAGCACACAGCGGTGAAATGCCTCAGCAGTGAAAGGGTTAAAGGAACAGTGAGTTTTCCATAAAATAAGGGTTAAAAATAAAAATGAAAAATTCCTTCAAATATCGTGCCTAGGAGGTCCCCATAACCTGCCCGTGAAGTGGTGGATTTGTAGGATTTATGGAAACATCGCCATCACAGACCCACACACGACACCTAGCACTCCAGTCTGCATACAATGTATCAAATTCATGAGACCGGACTAATTAGAAGCACATGTTATTTCCAAACACTAATTAAACACCGGTTGTTTACGCCGTTTGAGAGCACAGGTCATTTAGAGGTGAGAATCTTTGCACCTAGACATTAGGTTTTAATTCAATATCTAATAAACCGTTGCTTATAATATTCTGCAGTAAAGAGTCTCTTTATTTCTAGATTTTTTAGTATTTGTTAAGCATTTTTTATACTTTTTTTAACAAAAAAACTGCCGATGTTCGAATCGAACTCCGAACTGATCGAACCGAACAGCTCATCCCTAGTACTGACCCCTGAGGTACCCCACTGGTAACAAGACCTTGCGCCGAATAAACTCCATTTACCACAACCCTCTGTTGCCTGTCACTCAGCCACTGCCTAATCCATTCAACAATATTGGAATCCAAGCTCAAAGATTGCAATTTATTGATAAGCCTTCTATGCGGAACAGTATCAAAAGCCTTACTGAAATCTAAATAAGCAATGTCTACTGCACCACCCAGCGTCTATTATTTTTGTTACCCAATCAAAAAAATCAATAAGATTAGTTTGGCATGATCTCCCTGAGGTAAACCCATGTTGTTTCTGATCTTGTGTTACGAACCGCACTACGGTCCGTAGGCGCCCGGCAGCGTCGTCCTCGCTGCTCACTGGCCGGGCGCCGAATAATGAGAGGATTCCAGGTGGCCTAGTGGGATGCCGGGGGGCGGAGCCAGGCGTGATGACACGGACCTGCTGGGTTTAAAGCCACAGGGAATGCAGTCACACATTGCCCTATTGTGGTTTAACATCCCTTAGAGCTGCTCCTGTTTATATTGGTGTTTCTTGGTATTCTGACCCCTGGCAACGGCTTACGATATTCTCTGGCGTACTGACCCTTTGCAACGGCTACAATATTCTCTGGCGTACTTACCCCTGGCAACGGCTTACGATATTCTCTGGCGTACTGACCCCTGGCAACGGCTTACGAAATTCTCTGGCATTTCTGGTTTTGCTATATGGTCTCACGTTTTGCTTCTTCAGTGTCAGTCTAGGGATAGATATATATATATATAGACCGACCATTATAAGGATCGGAGGGAAAGGATAGGTACTGCGTACAAGGATCACATTCTCCTCCTGCTGGGGATACGTAACATTACGAAAGGGTCATGGATCCTGTAGACCTATCAGCCCAATTAGCCAAGATCTCTGCAAGGCAAGAGGAACAGGATCATAGAATGGATCAAATCGCTCAGGCCTTGAATGCTCTGTTAAACCAGCCAGGTAGAGCACCAGCCTCGCCGTCTCTGCCAGGTCCTGAGGCTGCTGTATCCACTGCCGTTTTACCGCCTAATCGCCACGTTCATATGACAGCACCGATGCGCTTTGACGGTACCCCTGGTGCTTGTCGTGGGTTTTTGATTCATGTGGGGATTCATTTCGACCTCTACCCGGGTATGTGTCCGTCTGATAAATCTAAGGTGGGGTTTCTGATTAACCATCTCTCTGATAAAGCTCTGGAATGGGCTACCCCTCTATGGGAAAATAAGAAACCGATTATATATGATTATGAGATGTATGTGTCAGAGCTACGCCATACATTCAATCCCACTCATAGATCTCAGACGGCAGGGAGGTCACTCTTCCGAATCAGACAAGGCAACAGGAAGGTGTCCGATTATGCCATTGAATTCAAAACACTTGCTTCTGAGGTTACATGGACCAACGAAGCTCACAGAGGGCCTGTCTGACTCTCTCATCCACGAACTCGCACCAATGAAATTACCTGATGTGTTGGAAGAGTTAGTTGATTTTTGTATTGACCTTGATGACCAGATCCGTGACAGACGGGGTCCCAGAGAAAGGGTCGCAGGGTACTGCCACCTCTTCCTAATATTGCTCCTCATGTGCCCGTGCCACCCGTAGCCGAACCCCATCCTCCTGAACCCATGCAAATCGGTAACACCGGTATAACCCAGGAAGAGAGAGAATACCGCAGAAGAGAGGGGTTATGCTTTTACTGTGCTGGCAGGGGGCATTTCCGGAATCAATGTACCAGGAGACCTAGAAGCTTAAGGGTTTCGGGAAACGAGACAGCCTAAGGTCTTCTGGGAGACAAACCTTGGGCTTGACTGATGTGTCTCCTATAATGAAAAATAAAACGCGCATGGTAGTGCCTATCTCTCTCTCCTGGGAAACGGTTTTGATTCATACCCTGGGGCTCAATCAGTGCGCATGGTGCCGGGGTGAAGGTCACTGGAAAAGAGAGTGTCCGGCATTATTAGCTAAAAATGGGGTACAGGGAGAGGCTGGTGCGTCGGGAGGACAAGCCTCAAATGGCCAGGTAACAAATGGCAGGTAAATCAGTTAACCTCCTGGGCGAAACTTCCACTGTCTTACTTAGGGAGGTGCAACCTTATTAAAATGGTCGCATTCCCACGTCTCCTATACCCGATACAAATGCTCCGTTTACTCCTTAAGCGAAAGGATATAGCACACATCCATGCTTTGTTTACTAGATTCATCTGGAACGGGGGAAAACCACGTATAGCACTACGCAAACTTCAGCTTCCCTATACTGTGGGAGGATTGAACTTACCTGATATATATTCCTATAATATTGCAGCATTATACCGTATAGTGGCAGATTGGATCTCGGACTCATCAAGGTACACGGATTGTGCCTTGGATCGAGCCATGTCTTTCCCAATGTCCCCATTGGCTGTCCTTCATACTCCCCTGTCTAGGATTCCTCCTACCCAGAGATTTAATCCCTTGCTTTTTACAGGACGGGAGGCGTGGTACCGAGCGCGTAAAATGCGGGGCTTGTCCTGGACATCCTCGATTTTCCAACCATTACTACGTAACCCTGCTTTCCAATCTGGCTCGGCAGCCTCTGCATTCCAGGTCTTGGCGACCAAGGGTATAACTCAAATAGGTCATTTGGTGTCGGGACCAGCGCACTCCCTTATCTCCTATAGAGATCTGTGTGTCCTAGTGGCCCCTACCTCCCTTCACCCGGTATATTACATGCAGCTATCGGCATTTGTATCAACACAATTAAATTCCTTACACCCGCAGGACTTTTCCAATCCCCTTGATGCTCAGGCGTCTCTAAGCCCGTCTACCGCAGCGTTGCGCGCTCTGCTTCGACCTCAATTCGATTGGTCGGTAGCGACCACGGGTTTAGCAGCCTGGTGTGTACAGCTCCCTAAACAATCACCCTTTACCTTAATCTCGGCCACTAATCGCTTACGAAAACAAATCCCCTCGGCTCAATAAGACGAAATGTTTCTGAAATTATTACACAGGGCTTATATAGCACCGGATAGATTGGTCCATTTTACACCCCTCAGCTCTGGCCACTGCCTCAAATGTAAGCATGCTAACGCGGACCTGTTTCACTGCTTATGGGCCTGCCCGTTAATATCTACCTTTTGGAACTCCATACGGAGATTCGGTGTTCGGATCTTGCATATAACAGTACCTGCCACCCCCGACTGGGCACTGTTTGGTCTCCTCTCCGACTGCGAAAGCAGTGGACTAGACAGGAATCGGAGGGCCCTATTAGGAGTGCTATCTGCAGTAGCTAAAAAGGCCATTTTGGGGAATTGGATTGCCTCCTCCCCCCCCCACGTTTTCTATGTTTTATTCCCGCTTTTATGCTATTTTCCAATGTGATTGGGTGGAAACTGCTCTGCATAAAGACGATAAAGTTCAACAGTTTTTTGAAAAATGGGAGTATTTTATGTTATGTTTGCCGGAAACTGTCATGGAAAAACTAAAAAGGGATTTTGAATATACTAACTGGTATCTGACTAGATCCCTATCGTCACCTGCCGTACGACCAAATGCTACGACTCTCCTAGAGCTTGAAAAAAATTTTTTGATGTCGTACCGTCGGATTCGGGTGTGAATTTCTTGTGATGTCTATTGTTGGCCGTGGGTTGGGAGGGATGTTTACTGAGTGGGATTGTGAATTTATGCACTGTATTCTGTACTGAGTTTGTGAATTCAAAAATAAAGTTTAAAAAAAAAAAATGGCAGGTATGAAAGAAATGATGCTGCCGGATTTGTTGGTTTGGCGGGAACGTCATTTGTGGGACAAGGTATATATTGACACGGACCTGGGCCCATCCCACTCGGTAATCACGAGCCCACGGTCACAGTAAGGGTGGGAGACAAAGACAAAATTTTTATGGTTGATACAGGTGCTGAATATTCTGTTGTAACGCAGCAAACTGCACCCCCAATGGGAAATGAGGTTGACATAATGGGAGCAATGGGGGTATCGGCTAAATACCCTTTTCTTGCTTCTCGAAAATGTAGCGTGGGTGGGCATAATGTAGAACATGAATTTTTGTACATGCCTGAATGTCCCATCCAACTCCTGGGGCGGGATATCCTCTGCAAATTGCAAGCCCAAATTACATTTCTCCCCGGGGGCCACGCTAGATTAGACCTGCCTGAGAATGGCAGCTATGTACGGCAGTACAGCCAAGCCAGCCAGAATACCCAACCTGTAAAAATTGCAGTGATTATGCCAAGAGAAGAAGAATGGCGCACGGCACCAACCCCGCCGGCCGCCCCAGACCCGTACACACTACTCTTGGGATTCCCTGGAGTCTGGGCAGAGGAAAACCCGCCGGACTAGCTGTAAATATTCCTCCAGTGTATGTTGATTTAAAACCTGGCGCAACGCCTGTGGCTCTAAGACAATACCATATCCCACAGAAAGCCAAGCAGAATATCCAAACACATTTGCAAAGACTTAAAGATCACGGGATATTGAAATGTTGCGTGTCACTGTGGAACACACCATTGTTGCCAGTACAGAAGGAGGGCACACAAGAATACCGCCCAGTCCAAGATTTACGGGCCGTTGATGAAGCCACAGTAACCCTACACCCTGTGGTTCCAAATCCGTACAATTTATTGGCATTAATTCCAGGCGATACAAAATATTACACGGTGCTTGATTTAAAAGACGCTTTCTTCTGCATCCGCCTGGCTCCAGCAAGCCAGACCCTTTTTGCGTTCCAGTGGGAGGAATCCACTACAGGAGCACGTCATCAAATGACCTGGACACGCCTCCCTCAAGGTTTCAAAAACTCGCCCACGATTTTTGGTTGCGCTCTCAGCCAGGACCTCCTGTCCTTCAACGCTCAGCCAGACAAGGTTGTTTTACTACAATATGTAGATGATTTATTACTTGCTTCCCCCACAGAAAAAGACTGTCTCTCTGCCACCAAGGCCCTGCTACATCTGCTAAGCCAAGCAGGGTACAAAGTTTCAAGAAAGAAAGCACAAATATGTAAAGAAAGTGTGAAGTATCTAGGTTTTCAATTGACAGGTACTAAGCATGCACTGGGGCAGAGAGGAAGAAAGCAGTATGCCGTATACCCCAGCCAAAGACGAGGAGACAAGTCCGTGAATTCCTAGGAGCTGCAGGCTTCTGTCGCCTATGGATCCCTAATTTTGCGGACATTGCCAAGCCTCTCCGTCAAGCCACAAAGGGGGGAGAGCATGACCCCTTCCTCTGGGAAGAAGAACAGGTGGCAGCTTTCCTGAAGTTAAAGACTCTACTGATGGAAGCTCCAGCATTGGGATTGCCAGACCACAGCAAGCCCTTCCAACTGTATGTGCTTGAACATAACCAGACTGCAACAGGAGTGCAAATCCAGAACTTTGGCTCATGGCCAAGGCCGGTGGCCTACCTATCCAAACAACTTGACCCTGTGGCCTGCGGCCTACCCCCATGCCTGAAAGCAGTGGCAGCCACCGCAATGCTAACAGCAGAAGCAGATAAGCTGACACTAGGACAGGTTCTTTATGTCAAAGTGCCACATGCGGTCAAAGCCCTACTCGATGTGAAAGGAAGTTACTGGTTCAGCAATAGCCGGATGACGAAGTACCAAGCCATGATGTGTGAGAATCCAGGGTTCATCTGGACCTCATCGCTACCCTAAACCCAGCTACTCTACTGCCTGACTGTGAAGAGGTCCAAATCACAAATGCCTCCAAGTCATGGAAGAAGTATTCAGTAGCAGACCAGACCTGAAAGACGTACCCCTAGACAAATACCATCTGCAGTTATTTACTGATGGTAGCAGTTATATGTGTGATGGGAAGAAAGTCTCCGGCTATGCGGTTGTCTCAGCAGAAGAAGTTATCGAGGTGAACCCCCTGCCAGGCCATACATCAGCGCAATTGGCTGAAATAACAGCCCTGACCAGGGCCCTCGAAATCTCAGAAGGAAAACGAGTGAATGTCTACACAGATTCCAAATACGCCTTCATGACTGTTAACGCACATGGTGCCCTCTACAAGGAAAGAGGCCTGCTCACTTCATCGGGGCAACAAATCAAGTATGCAGCTGAGATCACGGCACCCCTGGAGGCTATATGGAAACCAAGTGCGGTCAGTGTAATGCACTGTCGTGGCCACCAGAAAGGTCATGATGAAATCCCAAAAGGCAACAGGCGCGCTGACCAAGCCGCAAAAGCTGCAGCAAAACCAATGATTCCCCCTGACTATGTCTCCAAGGTTATGCTTTGCAAAGAAGAAGATCAACTCCCCATGCCAAACTACGACTTCTATATGAATTGGAGAAGATTTGATCCAAAAGGCGAATTCATTGAAACAATTTTACAAAAATGGCACGACAATTATGAGCTACTAGAAGGAAACCATGATTACATCCAGTGGCTGTTCCCGAAACACAATCACAAGGCCGGAATTTCCACTCCTCGCCTCTACACCCCCGAGAAGCACGCCTCATGAGTGACACCTCAGAAGTTCAGCAAAGACTACACAGAGTTTACAAGATGATGCTGAAATTCTTCGGCGTAAAATTAGTGTGGGAGGATGGAGAAAATACAGAAGTGACCGAAGTTGAACGAGCAGAAAATTTCGCCGCACGCTTTGACAATCTAACAGCCAATCCCCATAACAATTTGAGGATTACACGTATACTGCTGAGCTTGGGAGAACTGGGAGCACAAGAATACCAAGCCCCTTTAGTAAGGTTCTTTCTCAAAGAGACCCTTATTAAAAATAAGCTACCAAGGATGAAGAAAAGTGTGATGAATTTCTTTATACCAGCAGTAAAAGACACAGAGGAGAGACAAGATCTACTGTTCTTTGCCTGGTGATATTATTTCCCCAAGGAAGAATTCATTTGGGGAAACCAAGAGGAACTCGGAAGATACAAAGCAACACCAGTGGTGGCTGTGATCCTACCAGCGCCACTGAGGGAATGGACACCCGTGTACTCAGAAAAAGAGAAAAAGTGGTTATCAGAAGAACAAGGTGCATATGGAGAAGATGGATGGTTTCAGTTGGAGAATAGACAAATAGTCCTGCCAGCAACATTAGCACCTAAAATTGTGAGAGCATTTCATGCAAGTACTCATGGAGGAAGGGAAATGATGGAGCAACAGCTGGAGCCACATTTCTATGTGCCAGGGTTGTCAGTAGTCTGTAAAGCAATAGCCCAGCAGTGCGTGACATGTGCCAAGAATAATCCGAGAACAGGCCCATCTCAACCTCCAGGAAAGCAGTCAATCGGACTGTCCCCAATGGCATCATTGCAAATAGACTTTACGGTGCTACCACCTTGCAGAGGATACAAGTATCTGCTCGTGATGGTGTGCACTCTAACAGGATGGGTGGAAGCTTTCCCCACTAGGACGGAGAAAACAACGGAAGTGGTGAAGAGTCTAATGAAAGAACTAATACCGCGATATGGACTTCCTCTTGAAATAGGGTCGGACAATGGCCCAGCATTTATACAGAACTGTTTGCAGCAGCTTGCCCGTCTGTTGGGCATCACCTGGAAGCTACATACAGCTTACAGGCCCTAGAGCTCGGGAAAAGTCGAAAGGATGAACCGTACACTGAAGACTTTGATGTCCAAATTATGCCAAGAGACGTCACTAGGCTGGTTGGATGTACTGCCAATAGATCTATTACACATTAGGTGCAAGCCAACCCCCCAATTGAAGCTAAGTCCGTACTAAGTATTGTCCAGGTGACTCGGTTTGGGTGAAGGAGTGGAAAAATGACCCACTAGGCCCAAAATGGAGAGGTCCTTACCTTGTCCTGTTATCAACCCCCACAGCAGTGAAGGTTGCCGAGGTGGTTCCGTGGATACATCACTCCAGACTGAAGGTAGCTGCGGCCAATCCTGAACCAGAGTGGAAGATCGTCACCAACGAGACTAATCCATTGAGGCTAAAGCTGACAAAGACCACAGTTGTGAGCACCTAAAAGACTCAACAAGTCGGTGTTTTGACGGACACAATAATGCCTGACCACCCACCAACGGAGGAGCAAAGGGATCCCCCGGGGGATACCCCAAGGGCTATTTTTAGGGGCCTGGCCCCGACCCTTAATCAACCAGAAATGACTTTTACTTTTGAAATTCCGGTGGGGAGGGATTGGGTTTATGTAACTGTGAAAAGAATTGCCCAAGGGATCTTGACATTCGGGGCATTTCTGGTACTAATATTGTACCTTGCAATTCTGATTTATGGACTGTCCCACGGGACATGCCCTAGGTGTCCAAGTTCAACCAACGAGGTGGACACCTCCCAAGCCTGGAATGATACACGACAAATGATGGAAAACCATACTATGCAGAGATATCGGCGAGGAGTAGAACCAGAAATCACACCACGAGGACATCTACTTGTAAAATTTAAATATGAATATGCCAAAAAGTCTGGACAAACTGCGTGTTGGGTGTGTAGTAGACTGCACCCAGAGACAATCCATATACTTTTTGCTTCAATCCCAATGAATTTGAGTACATTTGCGTCAGGGAATATTACAATACACGCCTTTGATGAACCTCGAGAGAAGCCGGAAGCATTCACTCCTGGATACCGAATAACAGGGCCAGTGTACCCACCAGAATGGTGTTTCCAATTAGGATCAGATAAAGAAACAGGCAAGGGGGAAGCTTGTGCAATTCGAGTAGGTTCAATTGGACTTCATACACATACAGAATCAACACAGAAAGTGAGTCAGGGTTCATATATATTAGGAGAAAGAAGCTCACCAGAGATCAGGAACTGGTAGTTGCAAATGTAACTGCTGATAAGGAGGATGCGTTGGATTTGGTGAGACGATTGGGGCGGCTGATGATAGAAATGTCAAAAGGGACACTACATTTATCACCATTTATACTAACAGGAGGGTACCAGGTATGCTGTGGAAGGGTGTGTTACACATGGGTCCCACCGACAGTTACAAGGATGTGTTACTTAGCCAGACTGATTCCAATCCAGAGAGTGAGAGGAGATGATGCCAATACAGACACCACACTACACCCTAGATATCCACTGGTGTTTGAGAGACAAAAGAGAGAATTGTTTACTAAGAAAGATCGAATATGGGCGTAGTTTCCAGCATGGACTGGATGGGGAAGAGAGTTGATGGTAAGAATGAACAGCTATGCTAATTTGATGGATGAGATTTTAAATAAGACCAGTATGGATATTCAGCTGTTGAATCTTGAGTTGCGAGAAATACAAAAGGTGCAGATGATACACGATATGGCACTAGAACAGATCAGCGCAGCTCTGAATGGACTGTGTGAAATGACAATGCATTATGAATGTTGCACATTCATCAGAAACACAACACATGATGTCCCTGACTATTACCAGGTAATCCAGGATCATCAAGAGAAGGTAGTACAGTTGCAGAACACAGCTAGACGGATTGCTGCTGAGGGTTGGAATCCACTTCGTGGGTTCGGAGCTTTCGGAGATTGGTTCGGATCAATATTAAGGTTTATCTCACAGATTGGATCTATGATATTGATGGTGGTGGTGATCCTGGTGATAGGGATGATCCTGTACCGCATAGGGCTATGTCTATGGCCGCTATGCAAGAGAGCTCTAACACCCACACAAACACCAAAGATACCACTGATGATCCCGCAGGACATGTTCCCAGCAAAGATGGGTCCCCCAAAGTACGAAGTATTCAAGAATAGCAATAGTGGAGTGTTGTGGCTACAAATCTCAGAAGGAGAATCTGAGACTTGAGCCAAGGGGGGAATGAAAGGGACTCAGGTGAGAAGATGGTCGCCATCTTGAGCAAGGCAGCCATCTTGCTCAGAACATTGGTTCACTTGAAGATAAATAGTAGATATTAGTTGAAATTAGGATGTAGCTTACATAGAATTCTTGGAATGTGTTGAACTAACAGAAAAGTAATTGAAATAATGAGAACACAGGCCGTAGCTGGCACACAAGTGACAGGATGAGGAATAGATACACCAAGGTCAGAATAGCAGCAGCTGAGACAAAGAGGAGTGTGAAACCAGACCAGGCCTTATCTAGAATGAACAATAAACAAGCCTAAGGGAGGTGGGCATAGGCAGGATCCAGAGCAATTGTAAATCCTCTTGTGTCAGAATGTCATGAAGCTTGCCAATTTATGACCAATGTATGGAATGTCTTTGTATTCGATTAAGGGAGGTACGGACCCACGTGGGGTGGGATAGTGTTACCGGGAGGTGGGCTAATTGGGCTGTACCTAATTACGTATTCGGGGTATAAGACCCGATGTCGGGGTGAGATCGAGGCTCACTCTTTGCGATTCAATCCTGTGTGAGCATCTGTTGTGACGTCACAATAAAGTTTGCCTTTCCTGAAGAGACTCGTGTCCAGTCAATCCTTGTCCGTGCCGGCCCGGCTTCGTCCCAAGGGAACCAGGTGGGTTCCAGTAACACTATAACCTCCGATCCAGGACCTGCACCTTACTTACAATACCACAATACAAAAAGAAAGTGTCTCAATCCTCATTTTCCTATAGAGCACCGCAATTATGGAATAACCTCTCAGATGCCATCAAATCTTCCCCCAGTCTAAAGTCACTCAAGAGCTCCTTACTAACATACCTCAATACAGAATTTTACAGTGTTTTGTTTTTAATATCTTGTGTTTTATCACTATGTATTCTGTAACGACTGTAACATTTCAGTGTTCTTGAACCCAGGACATACTGAAAACGAGGGAAATCTCGATGTATCCTTTCTGCTAAAATCCTTTATAAATAAATGAATAAAACTGCCTGTCACTGTGACATCATACACTGTGATAATGCGTGCTGTTTGCTGCCTGTCACTGTGACATCATACATTGTGATAATGCGTGCTGTTTGCTGCCTGTCGCTGTTGTTGTTTCTTGCCAATCTCCATTTTCTGAGCGATATTTATCAGTAAAATCCTTTTCACAATGTCTTTATTTTCTCAAGATGGAAAACGAGAAAGGAAGAAGTTGTGGAAGGTGACGGCTGTTGTCCTGGATTTACACGTTCCATCGATTTCCTCCTTTCCTGAATCGTCCTTCGTGACTGAGGGGAATAAATAGATTTACAGCATCGAGACATGACAGCCGTATCCCACAGACAGCAGCCTCGCAGCGCCCCGTGCTTCATCCCATCTCGCAGCCGTCCTGTAATTGCCGCAGCTGACCTCGGGTCACAGATTCTGCAATAATTACAAGTCCACTTACAGCCCAAGATCTGAGAGTGACCGCGGCTGCCTACGGGCAGCATCCAATTCTCAGCCGTGATCCCCCGGCTCCTCTTCTCGATACATTCTCGCCCATGGAGCGAAGTTACATTTAAGTCCGCCATGTCCAGTGTCAGACGGTGCTTCCCCAGCTAATAACTCACAGGGAAAGACCCCTGAATTGCCTCGAAGCAGGGCTGCAGTAACATAGGGGGGTTATTGGAGCTGGAGCTCCAGGCCCGCAGCTTGCAGCAGGCCCTGCCATTGATATACTGCATGTTGGGCTTCCTTGGGGCTCACACGCTCATTTTTTGAGGATATTATCAAAACTCCAGCTCCGGGCCCATAAAGATCATTCTCCAGACCTTCCGGGACGTTGTCAGGATATGCCAGGCCCGAACTTTATAATTATTGGTTATGGGGTGAAGAAATTTGTCACGGCCAGTGCGTAGAAGACCGAGGACCTGTTCAGCGTTCATAACCCACTCTCTGCCGTCCCCTGTGCTCCTGGCAAAGTGGAATTAATGCTACCATTTCCCCAAGGTCTCAGACAGCAGACATCACATCCAGCGAGGACACCTGGGAACACAGTTCTCACGATACTTTAGTGTGGGCACTATCGTAAATACCCATTTAGGCTAATGTCAGACGAACGCAGTCTGAGCGCACTCTGCGCGCGTGCATAACGGACAGGCGTATGGACGGAAGATACTGTAGACACCGTTTTTATTAACGGATGTAGAAAAAAAAAGGGAAATATGGGAAACAATATTAAAATTTAATCACAGGTACAGTCAGCCAGACCAAAAAAACTTCTGAGTGTCAACGTGATGGACGTCGCAAATGCACTGCGTCTGACGTCGCGTTATCACGCACACAGGCCGCTACTCGGCGCACTCTGGGCATCCCTCGTAGCGCTTTTACGTCGTGGCCTAAATGGCGTCCGTTGCCACCTGCGTGGTGCTTGTGCTCTTCAGTGCGCACATACTTCGTGTGTGGGTCTCTATTGATCACAAATCAATGCTACGACGGATGTTAAACTGTGCGTCGACACGGACGTGATGACTGCGTTCTTAGGACGCTAGCCTTAGCTGGCCCGCTGGGAAGGGCAATTAAGGGTTAAAACAGTACGGTACAATGCAGCCGCTAGGATCTGTGCAGCAAATTCATGGCCGCACAGGGGATCCGTTGTGTTGGTCAAGACCCCAACGCCTCGTTGTTGCTCGCGGCACATTTTACGCTTCTCAGCGGCTATGATTGCAGCCACTACATGACAGGGAGTTCAGCTCCACTGCTCAGAATGACATTGCTCATAAGGCCACTAGGTGGCAGTCTGTAGCTAAATCCTCTGCTATTGACCTCTTCACCCTTTCTTCTAAGACAGGGGTCAGCTACCTCAGCCCTCCAAATATTTCAAAACTACAATTCCCATGATGCTCATTCAACCGACTGAATAGCTGACCATCATGGGAGACCATGGTTGCTCAGCCCTCTTCTCTTACCTGCAATCTGAAGGGGGGAGGGCTAAATCCTCGCTCGGAAATTGGAGCCTTTTCAATTCAGACATGAGCAAAAAAAAACAACAATTAAATATATGTAAATTTTGCAACGATAGTGTTGTGAGTTTTAGGGTTAGAGTTATTTTTAGGGTTACAGGTAAGGTTATCCCTAACGCTAATCTGTTTTTTGCTTCATTTTAGGCAATACATTCTATTTCTGTTTCTTTAGAAAGAAGGAGCAGGATCTGTTGCCTGAAGCAAAGCAACAATGGAGCAGAATGTTATGGTTTGGGTTAGGATTAACCCTAACCTTTAAATAACCCTAGAAGTATCCCTAAAACTAGAATGAATAGTAACCTAACCTTGAATACTAACCCTAAAGGTAACCCTATCCTAAAACAACACAAATAGTAACTTAACCCTAAATACAAATCAAAAATCTATCCCTAATCTGGAATCCAACCTTAACCCTAAATCTAACCCTAACCCTAAATGTATCCCTAACCCCAAAACTAACCATAACCCTAAAGGTAACCGTATACTCACAGACTCTCCTCCATCTCTCTTCCCACTGAGCCCTGAAACAAGCATCAAACATACTCAGACTCACCTCCATCTCTCTTCCCTCTGAGCCCTGAAACAAGCATCAAGGTATCCACCATTCAACATGGCGTCCAACACTATAATCCAGGCTGCCATAATCTTGCAATTGTATTTTTTTTTTGCATTTATTAATCTCTATCTGACTAGTTATATTTTAAATCTCCCTCCTTTTCTGTTTGTTTCTCCCACCCCTCCACACGTCGTAATAGTAGCTATCTGTGCATTCTTACCAACCTCTTTCTCTTTCAACAGCATACTCTCACAAACTCACCTACATCTCTCTCCCCTCTGCTGCCCCAACCTGCCCACCCAGGGCTGGTCCGTAATTTCATCTCTCCTTCCCAGCTGTCTCCACTTCTCTCTCTAATTACCCTTACTAAGCCAAAACATCCGGTCATTTCCCATGCAATCCCTAAGATTTTCTTCTGGCCACCAGTTTCTCCTTCTCTCTGCTCCCATTTGTTTCAGTTTCCCCCATCCATTAGATTGTAAGCTCATGGGATGTCTGACTGAGCACTTGGTTAAAGTGCTGTATTAACTGGACAGTTATCTTACGGGCAGGGTTGTCTTTCCTCTTGTATTATGTACATCTCCTGTTTTGCTTCCCCATTGTAAAGCGCTACAGAATCTGTTGGCGCTGTATAAGTATTTGTAACTGTAACTGTAACAAATAGTAACCTAACCCTAAATCTAACCGTAACCCTAAATCTAACCCTAACCCCAAAACTAACCATAAAGGTAACCCTACGCAAAGACAACACAAATAGTAACCTAACCTTAAGTATGAATCAAAAATCTAACCCTAATCCTGAATATAACCTTAACCCTAAATCTAACCCTAACCCAGAATCTAACCTTAACCTTAAATGTATCTCTAACCCCAAAACTAACCATAAAGGCAACCTTAACCCTAAAACAACACAAAGAGTAACCTGACCCTAAATACAAATAAAAAACTTTACACTTTAATATAACCTTAACGCTAAATCTAACCCTAACCCCAAAACTAACCATAACCCTAAATATAACCCTAACCCCAAAACTAACCATAACGCTAAATGTAACCCTAACCCCAAACTAACCATAACCCTAAAGGTAACCCTAAAAATACACAATACAAATAGTAACCTAACCCTAAGTACAAATCAAAAATCTTTAAACTAACCCTAAATCTAACCTTAACCCTGAATGTAACCCTAAGCTAACCATAACCCTAAAAGGTAACCCTATCCTAAAACACCACAAATATTAATTTAACCCTGAATATGAATCAAAAATCTAACCCTAATCATGAATCTAACCTTAACCCTAAATCTAACCCTAACCCTAACACCAGCACAAATAGTAACCTAACTTTAGTTACGAACCATAAATTTAACCCTAACCCTTAAGCTAACCCTAATCATAAAACTAACTCTATAACTAACGCTAACCCTAAAACTAACCCTAACCCTAAAAAGTCACTAGCTTTCAAAGTCAGTCCAGTTTGGGACAATGGAAATTTTTCAAGTGGCCCCAAATGTTTTTCATTTGATCAGGAAAACTTCTTCTGAAAATGGTACAAAATGGCGATTTCGGAAGCGTCCGAATTGCAGTGGTTTTTTGTTCATTCAGCTTTGTTTTTAACATGTCGTTTATTAATGCGTCCAGGTGTTTTAGTTTCCATAGGATCTTTATTTCTGTGTGAGTTTCAGGTTGGTCTCTGCTGAATTTATAAGGTAGATTTCTCTGTACCTGAAATCACCTGGAAAAGTCTTCTGATTCTAAAGGGGTTGATCACCATCCTCTGTATTTGCCATTGAATTGCACTTAAATGGTGAATTTCATTGTTTGGTGCAATTTGGGGTCAATTCGTCTATTCACTAAACTGTCAATTCACCAAATACAGGTGAATTCACAGCGAAACTAGGTGCAATTCAGCGGCATACAGCAGCATACGGCAGCTGCGAAATTGTCCCATAGAGAACTATCGATTCGTCTCTTAGATTGTGAGCTCTCGAGCCGGGTCCTCCCTCCTTCTGTTCCGTGTGTGTAACGTGTATGTATATTTGTTATTCTGTCTCTCCCATTGTACAGCACTAGGGAATTTGTTGGTGCTTTACATATACCTGTAACTGTAACTGTATTCACAGAACACAGAATTGCAGAGAAATGCCCTGATTTTCAGTGATTTAAGTTCGACAGGTTTAAAAAGGCAAATCCTGTAGAATTCAATGTAAACACGTAATATCATTTTTTTTTTTTAAATGATAGATCTTTTTTTAAAAAAAACCACTTCTTTATCCTTTAACCCCTTCACTACCAAAGCGGGGTTTTTTTCTGAAATTGTTTTTATCATAACATTTATTTGAAACATGGGATGCGACGTTAACAATTAAATTTAGGGTAAGATAGAAATTTAATTAGAATAATGTTAATTTGCTAATTTTTAAGTGTTCTTATATTTGCTTATCCTTTACAGAAATATTGTTGAAATGTAAGATTCTGAGCTCTAGATGGTGCCCTTTATCTTACACAATTTCAAACGGGGTCTGCATTACTATCATACAGGCAGAAAATACCTTTGTGTCAGTGTCAAGGGTGAGGTCTGGCATGGGTGCGCAGGAGTATGGGTGTGAGCCCAATATGCAGTGAATATGCAGCAGACAGGTTACAGGGCAAAAAAGGGTTTAATAAGAACAGAAATAATCAAGAAGGGAGGTACTAGGAGGCAGGATAAACAGAAAAATAACTAGAAGGGGAACCCTGACAACACAATCTCTAAGTGAAGGTACAAATGGAAGCAAGCAATAGGATAGTCAAAGTCTAGCAAGGGTCTGGTACACGATCTCTAAGCGAAAGTACAATAGGATATAGAAACAGGATGGTCAAGGTCTAGCAAGGGTCTGGTACACAAGTAAATACAAGCATAGGAAAGCAGGGGAAAACAGGGCAATGGAGGATACCGGAGATTGATGGTGCAAAGCAGAGGGAAAAATCAGGAATGTCCAATGTTCAGAGGGGATCCAGGCAAAGGGTTCAGGAGGAGATCAGGAACTCAGGTCTATTCAAGGCAAGGCTGGTAACGTCAATGAGGCAGCGTGGGACCAGGGGCGTAGCTTCCTTATAAGCAGGTCACATCAGGCTGGACGAGGTGCAGGTGATGGGTCAGGTTCAGAATGAAAAGCAAATCAAAGTCCAGAACCGTGCATGGGGAAGGAGAAAAAACACAAAAACAAAACAAAGTCCTGGAATCAACCAGAACATGCAAAAAAGAACAAAAAAGGTGCATCAGAGGGTCAGGACCATGACAACACCAGGTGGGCATGACATCACCCCCCTCCTGACGGGTGCACTCCGGGCACCGAAGCTAGGACAGGGGACAACAGAGTCCAGATCGGTCAACTGGAGTCAGACGATATATCAAGGTTTCTCCAGAGTTCCGGGAAGCGCCTGACCACTGCTAAGTATTCCTGCCGGACCAATACTCCAGAGGGCGTCATGGAGTAACCCGTAGGGACAGGTCCCGAACTAGCGTATTTCGTGCCAGTTTTACTACTTGGATCCTGGAAGTCCTCATACAGAGCCATGAGTACAGCCCTGTCAGACCCAATATCGGGAATAGAGTCACGGGCACAACTCGGCGGAGACTCTATAGTTACAGGGCTCGGAGGGGCAGCGCCCTCAGTGAGGCTTTGCTGGGTACGGAGAGACTTGGCTCGACGGCGGCGACTACGACCCTTTGGCGGAGACAGCTTGGGGACGACTGCTGGGCTCTGCGGCGACACCACTGCTGGGCTCTGCGACGACTCTGTGGAAGCGACAGCTGGGCTCTGCGACGACTCTGTGGAAGCGACAGCTGGGCTCTGCGACGACTCTGTGGAAGCGACAGCTGGGCTCTGCGACGACTCTGTGGAAGCGACAGCTGGGCTCTGCGACGACTCTGTGGAAGCGACAGCTGGGCTCTGCGACGACTCTGTGGAAGCGACAGCTGGGCTCTGCGACGACACTTGTGGAAGCGACAGCTGGGCTCTGCGACGACACTGTGGAAGCGACAGCTGGGCTCTGCGAAGACACTGTGGAAGCGACAGCTGGGCTCTGCGAAGACACTGTGGAAGCGACAGCTGGGCTCTGCGAAGACAGCGTGGAAGCGACAGCTGGGCTCTGCGACGACAGCGTGGAAGCGACAGCTGGGCTCTGCGAAGACAGGCGGGGGAAGCGACAGCTGGGCTCTGCGAAGACACTGTGGAAGCAACAGCTGGGCTCTGCGACGACTCGGTACCAGGGGCCTGAGAAGGCTTCGAGATGGAGGCCTGAGAAGGCTCGGAAATAGAAGCCTCGGAAGGCATAGTTACAGAAGCCTGAGAAGGCATAGTTACAGAAGCCTGGGAAGGCATAGTTACAGAAGCCTGGGAAGGCATAGTTACAGAAGCCTGGGAAGGCTCGGGGACAGAGGCCTGAGGAGGCTCGGGGACAGAGGCCTGAGGAGGCTCGGGGACAGAGGCCTGAGGAGGCTCGGGGACAGAGGCCTGAGGAGGCTCGGGGACAGAGGCCTGAGGAGGCTCGGGGACAGAGGCCTGAGGAGGCTCGGGGACAGAGGCCTGAGGAGGCTCGGGGACAGAAGCCTGAGATGGCTCACGGACAGAAGCCTGAGATGGCTCACGGACAGAAGCCTGAGATGGCTCACGGACAGAAGCCTGAGATGGCTCACGGACAGAAGCCTGAGATGGCTCACGGACAGAAGCCTGAGATGGCTCACGGACAGAAGCCTGAGATGGCTCACGGACAGAAGCCTGAGATGGCTCACGGACAGAAGCCTGAGATGGCTCACGGACAGAAGCCTGAGAAGGTTTGGGGTCAGAGACCTGAGAAGGTTTGGGGTCAGAGGCCTGAGAAGGCTTGGGGACTGAGACCTGAGAAGGTTCGGGTATAGAGGCCTGAGAAGGCTTAGTGACAGGAGCCTGAGAAGGCTTAGTGACAGAGGCCTGAGAAGGCTTAGATACAGAAGCCTGGGTTGGCTTAGATACACAGGCGATGTATTCTTTGGCTTGGTGGGCAGTGCTTTAACGGATGCTGACCTTTTCGGTTTCGTGGGGTTAGTCCTGGAAATAACAGTCTTTTTAGCAGATGCTGCTTCAGGTGGGGTGCTAGGTGGCTTGGGTGGGCGTAGAGGGCAGGCCGATACAGTGTGCAGGCCACTCCCACAATAAAAGCACAAGTGTTTGGACCTTCTCCTTTCACGTTCCTCCGGGTTAGGGGTTCTCTGGGCCCCTTTTCTGTAACAGGAACGCGCACTTAGTAGAGATGCCCTTAAGCCTTTAAGCAGGTCAGTAAATAAAGTGTCCATTTGCTGCAGGATACTTTCTATTAACCCTTCCACGTACACCATAACAGCATTACTCACTGCGGGCTCACTGGTTGATGGCTGCCTCATTCTGTCAAGGGTGAGGTCTGGCATGGGTGCGCAGGAGTATGGGTGTGAGCCCAATATGCAGTGAATATGCAGCAGACAGGTTACAGGGCAAAAAAGGGTTTAATAAGAACAGAAATAATCAAGATGGGAGGTACTAGGAGGCAGGATAAACAGAAAAATAACTAGAAGGGGAACCCTGACAACACAATCTCTAAGCGAAGGTACAAATGGAAGCAAGCAATAGGATAGTCAAAGTCTAGCAAGGTCTGGTACACGATCTCTAAGCGAAAGTACAATAGGATATAGAAACAGGATGGTCAAGGTCTAGCAAGGGTCTGGTACACAAGTAAATACAAGCATAGGAAAGCAGGGGAAAACAGGGCAATGGAGGATACCGGAGAATGATGGTGCAAAGCAGAGGAAAAACTCAGGAATGTCAAAAGTTCAGAGGGGATCCAGGCAAAGGGTTCAGGAGGAGATCAGGAACTCAGGTCTGTTCAAGGCAAGGCTGGTAACATCAATGAGGCAGCGTGGGACCAGGGGCGTAGCTTCCTTATAAGCAGGTCACATCAGGCTGGACGAGGTGCAGGTGATGGGTCAGGTTCAGAATGAAAAGCAAATCAAAGTCCAGAACCGTGCATGGGGAAGGAGAAAAAACACAAAAACAAAACAAAGTCCTGGAATCAACCCAGAACATGCAAAAAAGAAAACAAAAAGGTGCATCAGAGGGTCAGGACCATGACAACACCCAGGTGGGCATGACAGTCAGATGCAGTAAATGTGCTATAAAATAATAGCAGTATTGAAAGAGTTAATTTAGCATTACTATTCAACTCAATAATGAATGAACAAGACAGCAATCTTTACCATACCTCAGTGCAGTTCGATTATCAACTATAATCAACGTAACCAATATCAGTAACCTGTCTAAACCTTATACATTCTGCCTAACCACTGGCCAGTGGAAATTACATAAGCGTACAAGACTGCTAACGTTGGGGCCCTTGACTTCTATTGTTGGGTACCTTTAACATGAACCATATTTGTATGCCACAAAGTGAGAAAGAAATCTTCGCAAAGTGTCACAGAACAACAAGATTTGTAACTGCAGCGATCCTCCTTTTAGCTGCAACTGTGCGGGCAGTAGAACTAGGCCAGACAATAAAGTTAGCAATATCAACTCACGCAGGATGACCGAATACCTCTCTCCGTTTGATACGCTCACCCATTCCTTGCTGGACAGTAGCTCGATCGCTATCTCTTAGCGCTGGAATCACTCAAGGACAGCCGGATCCCTCTCCGAGGGACGCACGAGTACAGCTGGATTTCTTCTCCGCTGAATGTACTTGGTCGCTCCCTCTGTCACTGGAACACACACGAAGGCAGACAGACCCCTTCTTCACTGGATGCACAAGGACAGCCGGATGCATGATCCGCTGGTACTGGCAACACATGAGGGCAACTGGATCTCTCCTTCACTGAACACACGAGGGCAGCTGCATGCACGATCCGCAACACAGGACCATTTACGCTGCCAGCCTCACCCTCTCTCGCTTCTCTCTGCTCTCCATGTGCTCTTCCTCTCTTGGAAAAACACCCCTCCACCTAGGCACTGCTGGGAGGTGTAGTTCTCTTCCTGACAAATTGTATTAGGCCCTCTGTAATTGAAACCACATGTTCCGGAATCCTTTGCATCTTCCTGTCTTAAACAACTTCCTTTGCCAGTGAAGAGAAAGGGAAAAAGGGAGGGGGAAAAGTCCTCCACAGCTGTGGCAGGCTTCATGTCTCTGTCCAAAGCCTGGGTTACAGTGAAATACAATAGTACACACACAGTTCAAGTAGCCTGCACTACACATATAATAATGATATATTATGAATCTGCCGAGTCTGGCAGAAAAAACGATATATAATATGTCTGGGTCGTATAATTTATTTATTTATTTATAAAGGATTTTACCAGGAAGGATACATTGAGATTTCTCTCGTTTTCAAGTATATCCTGGATTCATGAACATTGAGTGGTTACAGAAATACAAAATAGTAAAATGCAAGATATTAACACAAAACAAATATACAGATTAACAGAAAATAAATATGTAGGAAATAAAGTCATTATGTCACATGTTTACAGGTGCATTCCGTATTGAGGTATGTTAATAGGGAGCTCTGTCTTAAGGGACTTTAGACTGGGAGAAGATTTGATGGCGTCTGGGAGGTTATACCATAATTGCGGTGCTCTGTAGGAAAATGAGGATCAAGCCACTTTCTTTTTGTATTGTGGTATTGCAAGTAAGGTGCAGGTCCTGGATCTGAGGTTATAGGATGAGGGAACTGCTGGGGCAAGCAGCCTATTCAGGTAGGGTGGTAGCTTCCCAGAAAACCTCTTAAACACCAGGCTGGAAAGGTCAAGGGTGCGTTTGGATTCCAGCGATGGCCAGTTTAGTTCTTTTAACATGTCACAATGGTGGGTCATGTAGTTACATTGTAGCACAAAGCGGCAGAATGAGTTAAACAATGTAGTAAGTTTCTGGAGGTGTGTTTGAGGGGCGGCTGCATACACTACATCTCCGTATTCAATGGCTGGCATAAGCATTTGTTGTACAATCTGCTTTCTTACCGCGGGGCTCAGGCAGGATTTGTTTCTGTACAGGGCACATAGTTTGGGGTAAAGTTTAGATGAGAGTTTTTCAATGTGGGGGGCCAAAGGATAGATTTGGATCTAACCACATAATAAAACGTGGCTTCAAATCGCGTTTAAACATGATGAGTGAAACCGGTAAAAATTAACTCAGCACAGAGGTGAAATGGCTCAGCAGAGAAAGGGTAAAAAAAAATTTTTAAAAAAAAGATGGATTTTGCCGATACGAATTCAGTGTTTTTCGCCCCAATTCAACGCTTTTTGCCAACGTCCGATAACTGCTTCGGCGACTCTAATTTCTGCAAAATATGATGACCATACCACAAATAGGGAATTCGCTGAATTTTCTATGAAATGGAATCGCGAAAGTGCGTTGAGAGCAAACCACCAAAATGTATTATTATATATTATTATATATAATTATTATATTATATCACCTTAGCATTGAAGTGATACTGTCTCCCTTTTTAATCTGATCTAAATATTGCACAAAGTAACTATATTTTGGGTATTTAGCGGTTATTTTTCCCCATATCAATACTTTTTAGCTACAAACCTTTGAATTGATGGAGAATTACATATTTTATTCCAGTGAAAAGAAGCATTTTTTTCACGCATCGGCAGCTTCACCGCTTTGGTTTAAGATGTATAATATTCCAGCAATTCCCTTATTAGTGGATAACCCTTATTATGTAACCCGGCGGACTCCGGCCTCTCGGTAATCGCCCAGAAAGATAAGGGAAGCATTTGAAGGCATCGGTGAAGAGAACAGTCCGCAGGCGCCGCAGTCCATTCAGATGCTTGGCAGTGTGCGCACACAGCGCACCCCGGGGAGGGCTAATCATTTGGCCGGGGAGTCGATTTGCCCGGGGCGCTCCGTTGGAATTAGTTCTAGCCCCAGCAGATGCGTGGATTTCATAGTTTGCTGTAATTGCTCCTGAAGCATCCCCTCCTGCAACGCAAGCTCCGCTTCCTAAACGGAGTAATCAGTCTCCTTGACAATAGAACGGACGAGCCGGAATCCAGCATTTCATCGCACGCCACCTGATTCCCAGCACCCTGCCGTCTGGCGAAAACGTGAATCTCTCCACTCAGCGATTATGAAAGCCCATAGAAACGCAGCTCTATAGATTCACATGCTATATATACACAAATCACACAGATATAACCCGACCCCTCCCTGACACAAATCACACAGATATAACCCGACCCCTCCCTGACACAAATCACACAGATATAACCCGACCCCTCCCTGACACAAATCACACAGATATAACCCGACCCCTCCCTGACACAAATCACACAATTTAACCCGACCCCTCCCGACACAAATCACAGATATAACCCGACCCCTCCCCGACCCAAATCACACAGATATAACCCGACCCCTCCCTGATACAAATCACACAGATATAACCCGACCCCTCCCCGACCCAAATCACACAGATATAACCCGACCCCTCCCTGACACAAATCACACAGATATAACCCGACCCCTCCCCGACACAAATCACACAGATATAACCTGACCCCTCCCGACACAAATCACACAGATATAACCCGACCCCTCCCCGACACAAATCACACAGATATAACCGACCCCCCCCGACACAAATCGCACAGATATAACCCGACCCCTCCCTGACACAAATCACACAGATATAACCGACCCCTCCCGACACAAATCACACAGATATAACCCGACCCCTCCCCGACACAAATCGCACAGATATAACCCGACCCCTCCCCGACACAAATCACACAGATATAACCCGACCTCTCCCCGACACAAATCACACAGATATAACCCGACCTCTCCCCGACACAAATCACACAGATATAACCTGACCCCTCCCGACACAAATCACACAGATATAACCCGACCCCTCCCCGACACAAATCACACAGATATAACACCCCTCCCTGACACAAATCGCACAGATATAACCCGACCCTCCCCGACACAAATCACACAGATATAACCCGACCCCTCCCGACACAAATCACACAGATATAACCCGACCCTCCCCGACACAAATCGCACAGATAAACCCGACCCCTCCCGACACAAATCACACAGATATAATCCGACCCCTCCCGACACAAATCACACAAGATATAACCGACCCCTCCCGACACAAATCACACAGATATAACCGACCCCCCCGACACAAATCACACAGATATAACCCGACCCCTCCCCGAACAAATCGCACAGATATACCCGACCCCTCCCCGACACAAACACACAGATATAATCCGACCCCTCCCCGACACAAATCACACAGATATAACCCGACCCCTCCCCGACACAAATCACACAATATAACGTGACCCCTCCCCGACACAAATCACAGATATAACCCGACCCCTCCCTGACACAAATCACACAGATATAACCCGACCCCTCCCCGACACAAATCACACAGATATAACCTGACCCCTCCCTGACACAAATCACACAGATATAAACCAACCCTCCTCGACACAATCACACAGATATAACCCGACCCCCCCTGACACAAATCACACAGATATACCCGACCTTTCCCCGACACAAATCACACAGATATAACACGACCCCTCCCTGACACAAATCACACAGATATAACCTGACCCCTCCCCAACATAAATCACACAGATATAACACGACCCCTCCCCGACACAAATCACACAGATATAACCCGACCCCTCCCCGACACAAATCACACAGATATAACCCGACCCCTCCCCGACACAAATCACACAGATATAACACGACCCCTCCCCGACACAAATAACACAGATATAACCCAACCCCTCCCCAACACAAATCACACAGATATAACACGACCCCTCCCCGACACAAATCACACAGATATAACCCGACCCCTCCCCGACACAAATCACACAGATATAACCCGACCCCTCCCTGACACAAATCACAGATATAACCCGACCCCTCCCTGATACAAATCACACAGATATAACCCAACCCCTCCCTGCCACAAATCACACAAATATAACCTGACCCCTCCCTGACACAAATCACACAGATATAACCTGACCCCTCCCTGACACAAATCACACAGATATAACCCGACCCCTCCCCGACACAAATCACACAGATATAACCCGACCCCTCCCTGATACAAATCACACAGATATAACCCGACCCCTCCCGACACAAATCACACAGATATAACCCGACCTCTCCCCGACACAAATCACACAGATATAACCCGACCCCTCCCTGACACATATCACACAGATATAACCCGACCTCTCCCCGACACAAATCACACAGATATAACCCGACCCCTCCCCGACACAAATCACACAGATATAATCCGACCCCTCCCCGACACAAATCACACGGATATAACCCGACCCCTCCCCGACACAAATCGCACAGATATAACCCGACCCCTCCCCGACACAAATCACACAGATATAATCCGACCCCTCCCCGACACAAATCACACAGATATATCCGACCCCTCCCGACACAAATCACACAGATATAACCCGACCCCTCCCCGACACAAATCGCACAGATATAACCCGACCCCTCCCCGACACAAATCGCACCACAGATAATAACCCGACCCCTCCTGACAACTCAAAACATACAACATCACACGATATAATCCGACCCCTCCCGACCAACTCGACACAGATCACATCACAATATAACCCGACCTCTCCACACAATCACACAATTTAACGTGACCCCTCCCCGACACAAATCACACAGATATAACCCAACCCCTCCCGACACAAATCACACAGATATAACCCGACCCCTCCCCGACACAAATCACACAGATATAACCCCCGATCCCCCGACACAAATCACACAGATATAACACGACCCCTCCCTGACACAAATCACACAGATATAACCTGACCCCTCCCCAACATAAATCACACCAGATATAACACGACCCCGACACAAATCACACAGATAACCCGACCTCTCCCCGACACAAATCACACAGATATAACCTGACCCCTCCCCAACATAATCACACAGATATAACACGACCCCTCCCCGACACAAATCACACAGATATAACACGACCCCTCCCTGACACAAATCACACAGATATAACCTGACCCTCCCCCAACATAAATCACACAGATATAACACGACCCCTCCCCGACACAAATCACACAGATATAACCCGACCTCTCCCCGACACAAATCACACAGATATAACACGACCCCTCCCCGACAACAAATAACACAGATATAACCCAACCCCTCCCCAACACAAATCACACAGATATAACACGACCCCTCCCGACACAAATCACACAGATATAACCCGACCCCTCCCCGACACAAATCACACAGATATAACCCGACCCCTCCCTGACACAAATCACAGATATAACCCGACCCCTCCCTGATACAAATCACACAGATATAACCCAACCCCTCCCTGCCACAAATCACACAAATATAACCTGACCCCTCCCTGACACAAATCACACAGATATAACCTGACCCCTCCCTGACACAAATCACACAGATATACCCGACCCCTCCCCGACACTATCACACAGATATAACCCGACCCCTCCCTGATACAAATCACACAGATATAACCCGACCCCTCCCGACACAAATCACACAGATATAACCCGACCTCTCCCCGACACAAATCACACAGATATAACCCGACCCCTCCCTGACACAATCACACAGATATAACCCGACCTCTCCCCGACACAAATCACACAGATATAACCTGACCCTCCCCGACACAAATCACACAGATATAACCCGACCTCTCCCCGACACAAATCACACAGATATAACCCGACCCCTCCCTGACACAAATCACACAGATATAACCGACCCCTCCCTGACACAAATCACACAGATATAACCCGACCTCTCCCCGACACAAATCACACAGATATAACCCGACCCCTCCCTGACACAAATCACACAGATATAACCCGACCTCTCCCCGACACAAATCACACAGATATACCCGACCCCTCCCGACACAAATCACACAGATATAACCCGACCTCTCCCCGACACAAATCACACAGATATAACCCGACCCCTCCCCGACACAAATCACACAGATATAATCCGACCCCTCCCCGACACAAATCACACGGATATAACCCGACCCCTCCCCGACACAAATCGCACAGATATAACCCGACCCCTCCCCGACACAAATCACACAGATATAATCCGACCCCTCCCCGACACAAATCACACAGATATAATCCGACCCCTCCCGACACAAATCACACAGATATAACCCGACCCCTCCCCGACACAAATCGCACAGATATAACCCGACCCCTCCCCGACACAAATCGCACAGATATAACCCGACCCCTCCCTGACACAAATCACACAGATATAATCCGACCCCTCCCCGACACAAATCACACAGATATAACCCGACCTCTCCCCGACACAAATCACACAATTTAACGTGACCCCTCCCCGACACAAATCACACAGATATAACCCAACCCCTCCCGACACAAATCACACAGATATAACCCGACCCCTCCCCGACAAAATCACACAGATATAACCCGACCTCTCTCCCCGACACAAATCAAAACACAGATATAACACGACCCCTCCCTGACACAATCACACAGATATAACCTGACCCCTCCCCAACATAAATCACACAGATATAACACGACCCCTCCCCGACACAAATCACACAGATATAACCCGACCTCTCCCCGACACAAATCACACAGATATAACCTGACCCCTCCCCAACATAAATCACACAGATATAACACGACCCCTCCCCGACACAAATCACACAGATATAACACGACCCCTCCCTGACACAAATCACACAGATATAACCTGACCCCTCCCCAACATAAATCACACAGATATAACACGACCCCTCCCCGACACAAATCACACAGATATAACCCGACCTCTCCCCGACACAAATCACACAGATATAACACGACCCCTCCCCGACACAAATAACACAGATATAACCCAACCCCTCCCCAACACAAATCACACAGATATAACACGACCCCTCCCCGACACAAATCACACAGATTATAACCGACCCCTCCCCGACACAAATCACACAGATATAACCCGACCCCTCCCTGACACAAATCACAGATATAACCCGACCCCTCCCTGATACAAATCACACAGATATAACCCAACCCCTCCCTGCCACAAATCACACAAATATAACCTGACCCCTCCCTGACACAAATCACACAGATATAACCTGACCCCTCCCTGACACAAATCACACAGATATAACCCGACCCCTCCCCGACACTATCACACAGATATAACCCGACCCCTCCCTGATACAAATCACACAGATATAACCCGACCCCTCCGACACCCCGACCAACAAATCACACAGATATAACCCGACCTCTCCCCGACACAAATCACACAGATATAACCCGACCCCTCCCTGACACAAATCACACAGATATAACCCGACCTCTCCCCGACACAAATCACACAGATATAACCTGACCCTCCCCGACACAAATCACACAGATATAACCCGACCTCTCCCCGACACAAATCACACAGATATAACCCGACCCCTCCCTGACACAAATCACACAGATATAACCCGACCCCTCCCTGACACAAATCACACAGATATAACCCGACCTTCTCCCCGACACAAATCACACAGATATAACCCGACCCCTCCCTGACACAAATCACACAGATATAACCCGACCTCTCCCCGACACAAATCACACAGATATAACCCGACCCCTCCCCGACACAAATCACACAGATATAACCCGACCTCTCCCCGACACAAATCACACAGATATAACCCGACCCCTCCCCGACACAAATCACACAGATATAACCCGACCCCTCCCCGACACAAATCACAGATATAACCAAACCCCTCCCTGACACCCAGGCCTGGGAGGACACTTTGCTGCTACAGGAAATTCAGTGTTAAAAGCCTACTATCCTGCACTGGTGCCGCCGGTAAAAGGCCTCTGTACTTTTTCAATGAAATCCTTTTTTTTTTTTGCATTTTTAATGCATATTCTTGAGTAAGCATATCCTGGGCTTTGACTCTCTATAATCTCATCACAGGATTGTTTGTGTCACCTCTCTTTTTACTGCAGTGGAATAATTAGGTGGGAGATGCTGCTGTGCATGAAAGCGTTAATGTGCCGCACAGCCCGGGTCCCCACAGGAGCGGGCAGATGGCAGCCACATGAGCTCATGGCAGAGACTGTTGGCATTTGCGGCATCGCGTTTGTCCCTGAAGCCGTGGTTTCGCTGACAGCTGATCACTGGGGGCCCTTCACTGTAAAGGAATTTCCTGACAGAAGAACATCTCCGGCTGCCGCGACGCCCAATTACTCAGATCCCTCTGTGACTCCAGGCTGGGATAGAACAGGTGCGAGACCTTTACACAAGATACAACATGGACATTAAGCACTGCCTGGCCAAAAAAAGGTCCCCACCTCCCGTACCAGCCTGTTGTGATCTGGGGTTGTTTGTTGTTTCAGTTGGTCAGGTCTGGGTTCAGCAACGATATGTGCTCAAAAAAATGGGCATGTGACGCCATGAATACACTGAATGAGCAGAGCCCCCGTTCAATACCTCAGCAGCTGCTGAATTGCTGCAGCGCAGCAATTCAGTTTGCTGCAGCAGTGTCATTGAACGCTTTGGATGCGAATTTCGAATCCAAAATGGCCGATTTCTTAATGAAAGATTCAGATTGTTTTTCGTATCACTCGGACAAAATATAATAAAGAGAAGCAGTCAGCACAATTCCGTTTTGTATGCGCACACCACAAATTATAGTATTTATTGAATAAACGTTATGTTTACTTCTGAAACAAAATATAAATTGAACTGTAATATATGTCTATGTGCATGAGGTAAATAATAAATAAATATTTTGTGCTTTGGTGAACAAAAACCTCAAAATTAACATTGCTGTACTGAATTGTTACTTGCTTCATGGCGGCGGCCATCTTGCTGTACGGAATTGTTACTTGCTTCATGGCGGCGGCCATCTTGCTGTACGGAATTGTTACTTGCTTCGTGGCGGCGGCCATCTTGCTGTACGGAATTGTTACTTGCTTCATGGCGGCGGCCATCTTTAATACGTCACACTCAGCTACTCGCAGCATCTCCTCGGGTCGCTGCAAGTGCTTAGTTAGCAGTGCTGAGCGCTGAGCGACAGAACGGCGTTCAATGGCAAGTTGCTAACTTAGCACTTGCAGCGGCTGAAGTACTGAACGCGCCTCAGGTTTTTCCATCAATGGGTTTTTTCTCCCCTGATGGCACAGCGGGCATATTCCAAGATGGCAATGCCAGGATTCTTCGGGCTCAAATTGTGCAAGAGTGGTTGAGGGAGCACAAGACATCATTTTCACACATGGATTGGCCACCGCACAGTCCAGACCTTAACCCCATTGAGGTTAATCTTTGGGATAATGTGCTGGAGAAGACTTTACGCAGCGCCGCCACTCTCCCATCATCAATATAAATGCTGTGACATTGCATGAGTTTATCGACGCAATGCCGCGGCGAATGCGTACATTTTGGGTCTGCATTTGCAGATTTGGTTGTGCCCTTGTGCCATTCCTTTCACTACCATTATACCCCTTCCCCCTATAATGCCCTCTTCCATTGTGCCTCAACACTCTCCCCATTGTGTTTCTTCAGCAATCATATGTCCAAATTCTGCCTCTGCACCATCCCTCTGCCCCCATTGTCCCTCTGTACCATTCCTCTCCCTAATGTGTCTACCACATCCCTCCCCATTGTTTTTCTGTCCATCTATTCTCCCCCATTCTTCCTCTTCACATCCCTCTCAACTCCATTTTGCTTCTTCCCCATTCACTTCCTCCATTGTGCCACTGCATCATCCCTCTCCCCATTGTGCGACCGCATCATCCCTCTCCCCATTGTGCGACCGCATCATCCCTCTCCCCATTGTGCGACCGCATCATCCCTCTCCCCATTGTGCAACCGCATCATCCCTCTCCCCATTGTGCCACCGCATCATCCCTCTCCCCATTGTGCCACCGCATCATCCCTCTCCCCATTGTGAGACAGCATCCTCCCTCTCCCCGTTGTGCCTTTGCACCATTCTTGTTCCTAAATTTCACCTCTGCACCATCCTCCTCCGCGCTTCATTGTGTGACTTTTCTATCAATCTCCCCCCCATTATGCCCATGCCCGTTCTTCTCACCCCTATTATCTGCCTGCCCCATCCCTCTGCTCCACATTGTGCGTTTTTGGAAGGTATATGTTGACGGAACCCCCTGGAGCTTTGTGGCATCAAAACCTCGACTCCTGACTGGCTGTGATTATGCATACATGTATATACAGTTGTGTTCAAAATTATTCAACCCCCACTGAAATTGAGTGTTTTGGCCAGTTCGACATTGATTTTGATCATTCAGTCATCTTGCTTACAATTAAATCAAAGAGGCACGTGTAGGTCAGACAAATATAACATAACATTTATAATGAAATAACCACAAATGTCTTTTCTGTGCTCACATCATTATCAGTTTTATTCAACCCCCAAGTGACATTCAATCTTAGTACTTAGTACAACATCCTTTTACAGTTATAACAGCTTTTAAACGTGAAGCATAGCTTGACACAAGTGTCTTGCAGCGATCTACGGGTATCTTCGCCCATTCGTCATGGGCAAAAGCCTCCAGTTCAGTCACATTCTTAGGCTTGCGCACTGCAACTGCTTTCTTTAAGTCCCACCAGAGGTTCTCAATCGGATTTAAGTCAGGTGACTGCGATGGCCACTCCAAAATGTTCCAGCCTTTAATCTGCAACCATGCTCTAGTGGACTTGGAGGTATGCTTGGGATCATTGTCCTGTTGAAAGGTCCAACATCTCCCAAGCCTCAGGTTTGTGATGGACTGCATCACATTGTCATCCAATATCTCCTGGTACTGAAGAGAATTCATGGTACCTTGCACACGCTGAAGCTTCCCTGTACCTGCAGAAGAAAAACAGCCCCAAAGCATGATTGACCCCCCGCCATGCTTCACAGTAGGCAAGGTGTTCTTTTCTTCATAGGCCTTGTTCTTCCTCCTCCAAACATAGCGTTGATCCATGGGCCCAAACAGTTCTAATTTTGTTTCATCAGTCCACAGAACACTATCCCAAAACTTCTGTGGTTTGTCCACATGACTTTTGGCATACTGCAGTCGACTCTTCTTATTCTTTGGAGACAGCAAGGGGGTGCGCCTGGGAGTTCTGGCATGGAGGCCTTCATTACGCAGTGTGCGCCGTTTTGTCTGAGCTGAAACTTCAGTACCCACATCTGACAAATCTTTTCTCAGTTCCTCAGCAGTCACACGGGGACTTTTCTCCACTCTACGCTTCAGGTAGCGCACAGCAGTCGAAGTCAGCATCTTCTTTCTGCCACGACCAGGTAGCGTTTCAACAGTGCCCATTGCCTTGAATTTGCGAATGATGCTTCCTATGGTCTCTCTTGGTATGTTTAACATCTTTGCAATCTTCTTATAGCCATTGCCCTTCCTGTGAAGAGTAATCACCTCTTCTCTTGTCTTCCTGGACCATTCTCTTGACTTCACCATGTTTGTAACCACACCAGTAAATGTCTAGAAGGAGCTGAGTATCACAGTCATTTTAAAGCTGCCTAATTGGTGCTTATTAGGCTTTATTGCTGCTCCGTGACATCCACAGGTGTTTTCAATACCTGATTGAAAACACTTGAATGAACCTCTGTTCTTCAGAGTGGTAGTCTTTAAGGGGTTGAATAATTGTGTCAATGAAGAATTCACAAAAGAAACATTTACTACTGTATTACAAAACCAATTGATGTCATTTTAGTTGCATATGGTTCTTTAAAAAGTCCTTGTAAGATTTCATTCTGAATACAATTACAAATGTACACTAAATTCCCTAAAACCCTTTAAAGCATTGGGGGTTGAATAATTTTGAACACAACTGTATATATAGTATGTTCCATATGTGACACGTGACAGTCACTCCATTACCTGCAGCCTCTCAGAAACGTTTATCCTTCTAATTATGGAAATCTATTCTAATGACATTTCAGTTAAATTCTAAAAACTTTATTTAATCTACAGGATGGGCACATCTAATGCCAGGGGATTTGGGATACTAAGACCTTAAGTCCAGAGAGTTTTGTATTTATTTATTTTTTTAGAACGAAAGGCTTAGTGAATGCGGTACAGAACGTGAAGGTATTAAACGTTTTTTACCCTTCAAGGAAAAATATAAGTACTTTTAAAAACCTACAGAGAACGCAGAGATATATTACTGTATTAAATAACGCAGAGATATATCACTGTATCGAAGAACGCAGATATATATTACTGTATCGAAGAATGCAGAGATATATTACTGTATTAAATAACGCAGAGATATATTACTGTATCAAAGAATGCAGAGATATATTACTGTATTAAATAACGCAGAGATATATTACTGTATCAAAGAATGCAGAGATATATTACTGTATTAAATAACGCAGAGATATATCACTGTATCGAAGAACGCAGATATATATTACTGTATCGAAGAACGCAGATATATATTACTGTATTAAATAACGCAGAGATATATTACTGTATCGAAGAATGCAGAGATATATTACTGTATTAAATAACGCAGAGATATATTACTGTATCAAAGAATGCAGAGATATATTACTGTATTAAATTAAATAACGCAGAGATATATCACTGTATCGAAGAACGCAGAGATATATCACTGTATCGAAGAACGCAGATATATATTACTGTATTAAATAACGCAGAGATATATTACTGTATCGAAGAATGCAGAGATATATTACTGTATTAAATAACGCAGAGATATATTACTGTACTAAATAACGCAGAGATATATTACTGTATCGAAGAATGCAGAGATATATTACTGTATTAAATAACGCAGAGATATATTACTGTATCGAAGAATGCAGAGATATATTACTGTATTAAATAACGCAGAGATATATTACTGTATCGAAGAACGCAGATATATATTACTGTATTAAATAACGCAGAGATATATTACTGTATCGAAGAACGCAGCGATATATTACTGTATTAAATAACGCAGCGATATATTACTGTATTAAATTAAAAAACGCAGCGATATATTACTGTATTAAATAACGCAGCGATATATTACTGTATCGAAGAATGCAGCGATATATTACTGTATCGAAGAACGCAGCGATATATTACTGTATTAAATAACGCAGCGATATATTACTGTATTAAATAACGCAGCGATATATTACTGTATTAAATAACGCAGCGATATATTACTGTATTAAATAACGCAGCGATATATTACTGTATCGAAGAACGCAGCGATATATTACTGTATCGAAGAACGCATATATAGATTACTGTATCGTAATGTTAAATATAAACTTAACAAATTGTTACCTGAGCTGCTTGTCTTGTCCTTCTGTAATTACAAAATATATTTAAGGGGTTATTCACTAATCTCTGAATTGGCCCCGTTGGTGCAATTTCAGAGCAATTTGTCTATTCACTAAGCTGTCAATTTGCCAAATACAGGTGAATTGACAGCGAAATACGGTGCAATTCGCCGGCACCAAAATTGCCCCATAGACGACTATCGAACGCCGAATTGCATTGAAATTCTGGAGAAATGCCCTGATTTTCGATGTTTCAATTCGACAGGTTTAAATACACAAATCCCACAGGTTTCAATGTAAAAAAGTAATAGCTTTTTAATTTTTATTTTTATTTGCAAAATCTCTTTTATTTTTTGAAAGACCTTTTTGTATATTTTTTTAGAGGTCATTTGTGCTTTTCTATCTTTTTAAAAGACTTTTTATTTTGTAACAGACCTGTTCATTATTTTTAAAAGACCTTTTTTTTTACTATTTGGACACATTTTTACTACATTTTTATTGATTTAAGCTCTTACTAGGTGGAAAGCCTGCCCAGAGGGCAGTCTATTGTTGTTGTCGCCAGGTCAGAATTCATGTCCTCATATTTGTTTTTCAATGTCCTATCCAAGAGTATCTCTCTATATAAATACGTTTGTAACGCGTCCATCGCCATCCCATCCGCAACAGGAGGGCCGACTGAGCAGCTGTGATGGGTGGGCGCACAGCTGACAGCGCATTACAAAGAAATTTATATATTAGAGTAGGTTCCTCTTCCCTCTTAGATTGTAAGCTCACGGGAACCAGACCCTCAGATTGTAAACTCGTGGGACTCCTCAGATTGTAAACTCGTGGGATCCCTCAGATTGTAAACTCATGTGGCCCCTTAGATTGTAAGCTCATGGGGCCCCTTAGATTGTGTTGGGCTTGGGCGGGCATTTTTTTTTGTAGCGTATACATTATGCGTATATTTAATGGCACGTGGTATGCATGGCATGGCAGGCTGGTATTTAGGCACACTGGTATTATGAGACACTGGTATTATGAATGGCAGACTGGCATTATGGCTGGCAGACTGGCATTGTGCATGGTAGACTGGTAATATGGCTGGCAGACTGGTATTGTGCATGGCAGACTGGTAATATGGCAGGCGAACTGGTAATATGGCTGGCAGACTGGTAATATGGCTGGCAGACTGGTATTGTGCATGGCAGACTGGTAATATGGCTGGCGAACTGGTATTGTGCATGGCAGACTGGTATTGTGCATGGCAGACTGGTAATATGGCAGCCGAACTGGTAATATGGCAGCCGAACCGGTAATATGGCTTGCAGACTGGTAATATGGCTGGCAGACTGGTTTTGTGCATGGCAGACTGGTAATATGGCTGGGAACTGGTATTGTGCATGGCAGACTGGTAATGTGCATGGCAGACTGGTAATATGACTGCCGAACTGGTAATATGGCTGGCAGACTGGTAATATGCATGGCAGACTGGTATTGTGCATGGCAGACTGGTAATATGGCTGGCAGGCTGGGCACGGAGGCGATGCAGGCCAGGCACGGAGGAGATGCAGGCCGGCAAGGAGGAGATATACAAAACAAATCCGATCCATTGGAGAGGCGCTGTGCTGTGCGCCTCTCCAATGGATCGGATTTGTTTTGTCCCTCTCGCACGCCGGCAGTGGGCGTGCCGCGGCCGTTGGATGCGCGCGCAGTCAACCGCTGCAGGTTGCGCGCACATGCGCAGTAGGGTTTTGGCGACGGACACGCCAGCCCTTACTCTTTTATAGTATACAGTTGTGTTCAAAATTATTCAACCCCCACTGAAATTGAGTGTTTTGGCCAGTTTGACATTGATTTTGATCATTCAGTCATCTTGCTTACAATTAAATCAAAGAGGCACGTGTAGGTCAGACAAATATAACATAACATTTATAATGAAATAACCACAAATGTCTTTTCTGTGCTCACATCATTATCAGTTTTATTCAACCCCCAAGTGACATTCAATCTTAGTACTTAGTACAACATCCTTTTACAGTTATAACAGCTTTTAAACGTGAAGCATAGCTTGACACAAGTGTCTTGCAGCGATCTACGGGTATCTTCGCCCATTCGTCATGGGCAAAAGCCTCCAGTTCAGTCACATTCTTAGGCTTGCGCACTGCAACTGCTTTCTTTAAGTCCCACCAGAGGTTCTCAATCGGATTTAAGTCAGGTGACTGCGATGGCCACTCCAAAATGTTCCAGCCTTTAATCTGCAACCATGCTCTAGTGGACTTGGAGGTATGCTTGGGATCATTGTCCTGTTGAAAGGTCCAACGTCTCCCAAGCCTCAGGTTTGTGACGGACTGCATCACATTGTCATCCAATATCTCCTGGTACTGAAGAGAATTCATGGTACCTTGCACACGCTGAAGCTTCCCTGTACCTGCAGAAGCAAAACAGCCCCAAAGCATGATTGACCCCAACGCAATGCTTCACAGTAGGCAAGGTGTTCTTTTCTTCATAGGCCTTGTTCTTCCTCCTCCAAACATAGCGTTGATCCATGGGCCCAAACAGTTCTAATTTTGTTTCATCAGTCCACAGAACACTATCCCAAAACTTCTGTTTGTCCACATGACTTTTGGCATACTGCAGTCGACTCTTCTTATTCTTTGGAGACAGAAAGGGGGTGCGCCTGGGCATTCTGGCATGGAGGCCTTCATTACGCAGTGTGCGTCGTATTGTCTGAGCTGAAACTTCAGTACCCACATCTGACAAATCTTTTCTCAGTTCCTCAGCAGTCACACGGGGACTTTTCTCCACTCTACGCTTCAGGTAGCGCACAGCAGTCGAAGTCAGCATCTTCTTTCTGCCACGACCAGGTAGCGTTTCAACAGTGCCCTTTGCCTTGAATTTGCGAATGATGCTTCCTATGGTCTCTCTTGGTATGTTTAACATCTTTGCAATCTTCTTATAGCCATTGCCCTTCCTGTGAAGAGTAATCACCTCTTCTCTTGTCTTCCTGGTCCATTCTCTTGACTTCACCATGTTTGTAACCACACCAGTAAATGTCTAGAAGGAGCTGAGTATCACAGTCATTTTAAAGCTGCCTAATTGGTGCTTATTATGCTTTATTGCTGCTCCGTGACATCCACAGGTGTTTTCAATACCTGATTGAAAACACTTGAATGAACCTCTGTTCTTCAGAGTGGTAGTCTTTAAGGGGTTGAATAATTGTGTCAATGAAGAATTCACAAAAGAAACATTTACTACTGTATTACAAAACCAATTGATGTCATTTTAGTTGCATATGGTTCTTTAAAAAGTCCTTGTAGGATTTCATTCTGAATACAATTACAAATGTACACTAAATTCCCTAAAACCCTTTACAGCATTGGGGGTTGAATAATTTTGAACACAACTGTAGATTAAGAGACTTCCTTTTCTTTTTTTAGCAAAATTCAGTGGTTATCGGCACAATTTGGACCTTTTCAACGACATCCAATAACTACTTCGGCGACACCAATTTCAGGAAAAAGCAGTAACCATTCGGTAATAGTGAATTCAATGTATTTTCGTTTAAATGGAATTGCCAAAGTGAGCCGAAAAGCGGCAACTGCAAAGCACCGAAAGTGCACGCAATTTTGGTGCTTTGTGAATAGATCCTTTAAAATTAAAAAAAGCTCCCCTGCCCCTCTTAGATTGTAAACTCACATGAGCAGGCTCCTCTTTACCCGTTTAGATTATAAACTCACGTGAGCGGGCTCCTCTTTTCCCTCTTAGATTGTAAACTCAGGTGATGTCAGGTATATTGCACAGAAAGGAAAAATTTAAAATGGATGTCTGTAGCCATTTTTGTTTTGAAAGAAAGTTTTTCTTTCTATTTTCTCTAGGTTTAGAAATGAACGAGATTTTTTTTACAGAGTTCATTCCTGGGTGATGTCTTTTATATTTTTTTAAAGAAGTGCCAGACATGAAGGAACCTAGAATGTTTGTGTGTGATAAGGCTAGGGTTAAGTGCTAAGACGTGTCATAATTAAATTTATTGGTCTGTCTTAAAACAAAAGATATTTTGTCTTTTGGGTATAGGAATAAGAGTTAATATTCTCTAATATAGATTTATATTCACAAAATATATGTTTATAATCAAGGTATATTTTATTATATTTACAGTAGGAAATATATACTCCAATAAATATTGTAGAAAGTATATAATTGGTAAATAATAAAATTTACTAAAGAATAGATTCTGTTGAGTTAACCAGAAAAGAATTTAGCTGATAGGACTCTGAGTAAGTAATTTCAAAAGGGAGTAGGGATATAAATCAGATGGAGACACTGTGTCTAATGTTTAGTTGGGAGAAGAGAAGGTCTTTGTGTAGATTGAACTTTGACCCGAGATAAGATATTAAAAAGAAATGGTGGAATTAATTAAGAAGTGCAATACTGCCCTCTAGAGGATAGTAAATATAATAATTGATATAGCAATAATATTGCCAGTGATGTCAAATTGGCTATAATAAGCGGCAATGTTATTTGCAAGTCAGTCGGAGATTCCAGCATTCAGACTCACATCGCAATGCATTCAGACGTCCAGTACACATGACACTCTGAGAGTCGGAGATTCCAGCATTCAGAGACTCACACCGCAATGCATTCAGACGTCCAGTACACATGACACTCTGAGAGTCGGAGATTCCAGCATTCAGAGACTCACACCGCAATGCATTCAGACGTCCAGTACACATGACACTCTGAGAGTCGGAGATTCCAGCATTCAGACTCACACTGCCATGCATTACACATGACCCTCTGAGAGTCCAAGATTCCAACACTCAGACTCACACCACGATGCAGGCAGATCCCAAGACATGAGGCAATCAAGATTCTCACCAAATTTCTGACTCTCACCAAATCTCTAACTCACATGCATTGATTATCTGATCGATAATCTTCACATATTCCCAAAACAAAGCATCACATAGAAAATTCCAAGACTTATCAACATCCAAATTGGACAGGTAATGTATGAAAAAAAAAAGAATTAATGTAATTATATATATTTGTAGATATTCTTGCAATGTAGACTGAGATTTCTCAGATACTTGGGGTTAGATCCAAATTCTAAGTATTTTCTATTCTGCAGATAGAAATATGAAGAAGTGGATATAAGGATTTATTCCTAAAAGAAATGTTGTAAGACTGATACCAATATATATATTGAATTTGGAAATTACTGTGATTAAAATTAATAAGCAAGGAATTATATAACTACAAAATAAAAGCAAAAGATTAGAAGTTTAATTCTCGAGATTAGGGGAGGATTCACTAAATAAGTTTTTATTACTTATCATTAAATTAGCTCATCTTTTGTTGATCCATGTGGCATAGAGATATATATAAGAGCTGGCTGGTTAAACATTGTTTGCTGGGAAATGCATGTTGTATTAAGCAGAAATGATTATTAACCATTTGTGTATTAGTTACTAACTGATAAGGTAAATGATATTAATCATATATGCAGTTACTAACCGGAGATACATATATTGTGAAGCTAGTTTTTATATGCTGATGGATTGGGGTTTATAAATTTTTGTTTATGATATGAGATTTGAAACTTTTTTGTATACGTAATAAATATATATATATATATTTATCCGATTATTGATTATTGTATTTTTCAAAGCAAAACACAGACAATTAAAAGAATTCAGGATAATTTCTAAGAAATATAGACGATTAATATTTGTGTCTCGTATAAGTTTCTTATGAAATAATAATCCCCGATATATTGGAGGCAACTGCCGAGGTAGGTCCAGTAAGTCCAATATAGACATATTGGAGGCTTGGCTGATGAGTCCAATATATAACGTGTTGTATTCACGTGCAGAGATTATATCCGACAGTGAACAGGCTCCTCTTTACCCTCTTAGGCTAGGGTCAGACGAACGCATTTTTATGTTGTCTGTGAAAAAGTGCGTTCGAACGAATGGACGCATTTTTTCACAGAATACGCGATAGCGGTCATACGATGCGCATTTTCGTCCGTGATTTTGTACGGATCATCAATAAAACACTTTTTGCGTCTGGACGTTATGTTGGCCGGACATTAGCAGCGTCTGATGTCTCCAATTCACGCACACACGCCTCTAGCGGACGCAGCGCACTCTGTACGTCAGTACTAGTGGTTTCACGTTCTCGAAAAAATGCGTTCGTTTTCCCCTTGCGTTGCGCAGCCGGACTTTTGTGCGACCGTACTTCGTATATTGGCCGTCATTGCCCGGCATCTGCTGCTAGTGCGGCCGTGATTAAGTGCGGCTGCACGCGCGTTCGCACTGCCTCAGTCTGACCCTAGCCTTAGATTGTAAACTCACATGAGCAGGCTCCTCTTTACCCGTTTAGATTATAAAATCACGTGAGCGGGCTCCTCTTTACCCTCTTAGATTGTAAGCTCATGTGACCGGGCTCCTCTTTACCCCTTTAGATTGTAAACTCAGGTGAGCGGGCTCCTCTTTACCCCTTTAGATTGTAAACTCACGTGAGCGGGCTCCTCTTTTCCCTCTTAGATTATAAACTCACGTGAGCGGGCTCCTCTTTACCCCTTTAGATTGTAAACTCACGTGAGCGGCTCCTCTTTACCCCTTTAGATTGTAAACTCACGTGAGCGGGCTCCTCTTTACCCCTTTAGATTGTAAACTCACGTGAGCAGGCTCCTCTTTACCCCTTTAGATTGTAAGCTCACATGAGCAGGCTCCTCTTTCTCCTCATAGATTGTAAACTCACGTGAGCGGGCTCCTCTTTCCCCTCATAGATTGTAAGCTCATGTGAGCAGGCTCCTCTTTACCCCTTTAGATTGTAAGCTCATGTGAGCAGGCTCCTCTTTACCCCTTTAGATTGTAAGCTCATGTGAGCAGGCTCCTATTTTCCCTCTTAGATTGTAAACTCACGTGAGCGGGCTCCTCTTATCCCATCGTTCTGCATTTGTCAGACTTATTTGGTAATTGTATGCTTGTCTTGTCCGACCCATTACAGCGCTGCAGAATATGTTGGAGCTGTATAAATAACTGTAATCGGCAGAATCTCTTCTTCAGAGCTCCTTGAGCTGTTTTGGGTGGAAAAAAGGCTGGTTTAGGGCACGATTCAACAATTACAGAAACAGGCTTAGTTGCTTAAGAAGATAAACAACAATTAGTAAGAAAGTAAAGGTTATTACAAACGAGAAATGACAGTGAGCCTTTCATGGGCTAAACGGACGGTAATGAGTCGACAATTAAAGGGAAGCCCTCGAGATGCTCCTATTGATCGGTTATGTCTGGCCTGGGAAAACATGAAAAGCCTGATCAGCAGCGCCGCCGGCACAGGGCGAAAAGCAAGTAAATATGTATTATGAACCATTAAAAAAGTTGACAAATACAAAAATAAAGAGTCTGCCCCCCCAAACACGAAAAACCACTTATACCAGTGAAAAGCACCGCACGACATGATGTCATCAGTCACCAGTGGACAGTTCGGCCATGTTTTTCAGGACACATGTGTCTTCCACATGCTAATGGCTGGCACGTGTAAGTGCTCCCCTGCAACGTGCAGAGCTCATAAAATGAAAGATGGAAACCATGACATGTGCGATTCGGTTTGGGTCAATTTGGATCGATCCGAATTGCCACTATTTGAACCGGATTGTCCTCCAAATAAAAATACCAAATTGATCCGAACCGATCAGATTACAAATCGACGAGATCAGAATTTCCTCCTGGTGCACAATGCTGCTAGAATACCCTCCCACCATGCACCACCATGCTGGTATTCCCTCCTGCCATGCACCACCATGCTGGTATTCCCTCCTGCCATGCACCACCATGCTGGTATTCCCTCCTGCCATGCACCACCATGCTGGTATTCCCTCCTGCCATGCACCACCATGCTGATATTCCCTCCCACCAGGCACCACCATGCTGATATTCCCTCCCACCAGGCACCACCATGCTGGTATTCCCTCCCGCCAGGCACCACCATGCTGGTATTCCCTCCTGCCAGGCACCACCATGCTGGTATTCCCTCCCGCCAGGCACCACCATGCTGGTATTCCCTCCTGCCATGCACCACATGCCGGTATTCCCTCCTGCCAGGTACAGCCACTGGTATTCCCTCCTGCCAGGCACCACCATGCTGGTATTAGGTCCTGCCAGGCACCGCCGCTGGTATTCCCTCCTGCCAGGCACGACCTTGCTAGTATTCCCTCCTGCCAGGCACCACCATGCTGGTATTCCCTCCTGCCAGGCACCACCATGCTGGTATTCCCTCCTGCCAGGTACAGCCACTGGTATTCCCTCCCGCCAGGCACCACCATGCTGGTATTCCCTCCTGCCATGCACCACATGCCGGTATTCCCTCCTGCCAGGCACCGCCGCTGGTATTCCCTCCTGCCATGCACCACCATGCTGGTATTCCCTCCTGCCATGCACCACCATGCTGGTATTCCCTCCCGCAGGCACCACCATGCTGGTATTCCCTCCTGCCATGCACCACCATGCTGGTATTCCCTCCTGCCATGCACCACCATGCTGGTATTCCCTCCTGCCATGCACCACCATGCTGGTATTCCCTCCTGCCAGGTACAGCCACTGGTATTCCCTCCCGCCAGGCACCACCATGCTGATATTCCCTCCCGCCAGGCACCACCATGCTGATATTCCCTCCTGCCATGCACCACATGCTGGTATTCCCTCCCACCAGGCACCACCATGCTGGTATTCCCTCCTGCCATGCACCACATGCCGGTATTCCCTCCTGCCAGGTACAGCCACTGGTATTCCCTCCTGCCAGGCACCACCATGCTGGTATTAGGTCCTGCCAGGCACCGCCGCTGGTATTCCCTCCTGCCAGGCACGACCTTGCTAGTATTCCCTCCTGCCAGGCACCACCATGCTTGTATTCCCTCCCGCCAGGGCCCGCCGCTGGTATTTCATCCAGCTAGGCGTTTCCTCTGGCATCCCCTCCTGGTCAGGCACCGTCGCTGGTTTTCCCTCCTGCCAGGCACTAACCCTGGTATCCTCATGGCATGCCAGGTAGCAGCCCTGGTAACACCTCCTGCCAGGCACCGCTGCTGGAATTCCCTCCTGGCAGGCAGTGCCACTTGCATTCCCTCCTGCCGGGCACCACTACTAGCATTCCCTCCTGCCGGGCACCACTGCTAGTATTTCCTCCTTTCATGCCAAAATCATCCATATGAGTAATAGCAAATAACACCTAGTACTTATATGTTTAAATCTGTAAACCCAATCACATAGGTTTTCCCCTCATTTTCTACGAAGAGGCAGAGACAGAGGATTGGCACAGCTCTGGCATTTATGACCAGCAATGTTTCCCTCTCTTATATATAACAAATTGTGCACAACAGTGGCGTAGCGTGGGTTGTCAGCGCCCGGGGTCAGCCAAGAATTGTGCGCCCCCCCCCCAACCTGTGGACACGTTATCATGCCCCGATTCCCTTCCACCATTAGGGCATTGAACCCCTTAACTGTGTAATGTGCAGAGTGTATGAGCATATCACAGTGCTCCACAGCAATAAAACCCACAGTAATGTGCATCTCACACATGGATATATATATTGCCCCCAGCAGCTCAAACATGAATATATTTGCCCCAATGCCCCAGTACCTCAAACATGAATATATTTGCCCCAGTAGCTCAAACATGAATATATTTGCCCCAGTACCTCAAACACCAATATATTTGCCCCAGTAGCTCACACATGAATATATTTGCCCCAGTAGCTCACACATGAATATATTTGCCCCAGTAGCTCACACATGAATATATTTGCCCCCAGTAGCTCACACATGAATATATTTGCCCCCAGTAGCTCACACATAAATATATTTGCCCCCAGTAGCTCACACATAAATATATTTGCCCCCAGTAGCTCACACATAAATATATTTTCCTCCTCTCCCTCCCCCCCCACTCACCGGCTCTGAGGGCCCGCGGGTCGGTAGGGGGGGCCGGTTTGGGGCATCATAGCGGGCCCCCGCTGGTTTCCCGGCCTTTGATGGTCATCGTGCTCTTCTTAGGCAGCCAGCGGCGCACTCTGTAAATGCCGCGGTGGCGCCTGCAGCCAAGTCTAAGCCCGTTGTACTGGTGCCGCCCCTCACGTGACACGTCACGTGAGGGGGCGGTGCAGGCGCCATCGCGGCGTTTCCAGAGTGTGCCGCTGGTTGCCTGTGTGCACTGACCGCACAGGGCAGGGAAACCGGCGGCGGGGGCCCACTATGGCGCCCCTGGCGCCCCCAAAAAAACTGCGCCCGGGGCCACCGCCCCCCCAGCCCCCCCCCACGCTACGCCACTGGTGCACAATAACCAATAAGGCACATCACCAGGCTCAAAAAAACCTCTAAACCGGTGTCAAGAAATGAAGGACAAAAACCACAAATAAAAATCCGCTTGCTTTCTTCCTGGGAAAGGGCCAATCCTGCCCCCCCCCATAGGACCCAGAGAGACCCTCTCAATGCCCAAACAAATAAAATTAGAAAAATTAAAAAGAGGAAATTAGGCACAATGCCGGGAAACAGAATGTTTCTCACTATGCAACCTGATATTATAAAAATGTTCATAAATTCTCTCCCTCAGTCTCCGCTTGGTCTTACCATATTGGGCTCCACAACCACATTGTAACAAATATACCACATTAGTTGTGTTACAGTTGATAAAATCACGAATTTTATATTATTTTCCAGTTTTTGTGCAAATAAAAGTTTCTGGTTTTCTCTTCAAATTTTTACAGTATGTACATACACCGCATTTAGAAAAAAACGCAGGTTTCTGTACTAAAAAAATCAAGAGTGGTATCAGTAGTTTTGATCACATGTAGAGCACTTGGTGCAAGGATACTTTTGATGGAATTGGCTTTTATAAAAATATAATGGGGAGCTTTCGGCATACTTAAGATTCGGGTCATTTAATGACCATGTTGAAGGATATTCCATGGAAGGATACATATATCTTGGTTAGTGTTGATGTGAATACTTTATATACTATAATAGAACATGAAAAAGGTCTATTGGCGGTTAGAGAGGCTTTAGAACAGGATACAGTTGCAAGAAAAAGTATGTGAACCCTTTGGGATTACGTGGAGTTTTGCATGAATTGGTCATAAAATATGCTCTGATCTTCATCCAAGTCACAACAATTTGAAAAACACAGTCTGCTTAAAATAATACAACACAAACATTATATGTTTTCATGTTTTTATTGAACAGAACATTTAAACATTCACAGTGCAGGGTGGAAAAAGTATGTGAACCCCTAGCCTAATGACTTCTCCAAGAGCTAATTGAAGCCAGGAGTGAGCCAACCTTGAGTCCAATCAGTGTGATATTATTGGATGTGTTGCTGAAAGCTGTCCTGCCCTTTACAAACACATACCAGTTTGGGTTTCCAGTAGAAGTGGTAGAGGCCAAAACAGTAATTGAATTTAAGCAAGCATGGGATAGGCATAAGGCTATCCTAAACAAAAGATAAATCCAGGTAAAGTATCCATGTAATTGGGCAGACTAGATGGGCCGAAAGGTTCTTATCTGCTGACATTTTTCTATGTTTCTATGTTTACTGGTTTCAAGAAGCACTGCCTCGCAGAAAAGAGCTCTCAGAAGAGCTACGATCAAGAATTGTTGACTTGCATGAAGCTGGAAAGGGTTACAAAAGTATCTCCAAAAGCCTTGATGTTCATGTGTCCACGTTAAGACAGACTGTCTACAAATGGAGAAAGTTCAGCACTGTTGCTACTCTCCCTAGGCGTGGTCGTCCTGTAAAGATGACTGCAAGAGCACAGCGCAGAATGCTTAATGAGGTAAAGAAGAATCCTAGAGTGTCAGCTAAAGACTTACAGAAATGTCTGGCACATGCTAACATTTTTGTTGACGCATCTACAATAAGGAAAACATTAAACAAGAATGGAGTACATGGGAGGACACCACGGAGGAAGCCATTGCTGTCCAAAAAAAAATATTGCAGCACGTTTGAAGTTTGCAAAAGAGCACCTGGATGTTCCACAGCACTACTGGCAAAATATTCTGTGGACAGATGAAACCAAAATTTAGTTGTTTGGAAAAAACACACAACACTATGTGTGGAGAAAAAAAGGCACAGCACACCAACATCAAAACCTCATCCCCACTGTAAAACATGGCGGAGGGAGCATCATGGTTTGGGGCTGCTATGCTGCCTCAGGGCCTGGACGGATTGTTGTCATTGATGGAAAAATGAATTCCACAGTTTATCAAGACATTTTGCAGGAAAACATAAGACCATCTGTCCGCCAACTGAAGCTCCGCAGAGGATGAGTGATGCAACAGGACAATGACCTAAAGCGCCAGCCAGAATATGCTGGCGCTTTATAAATAAAGAATAAGAATAAATAAAGAATAATAAAGCATACAAGTAATTCAACAAAAGAATGGCTTCAACAAAACAAAATACGCCTTCTGGAGTGGCCCAGTCAGAGTCCTGACCTCAACCCGATTGAAATGCTGTGGCATGACCTTAAGGCTAGGGTCAGACTAACGCATTTTTCACGTTGTCCGTGAAAAAGTGCGTTCGAACGAATGGACGTATTTTTTCACGGAATACGCAATAGCGGTCATACGATGCGCAGTTTCATCCGTGATTTTGTACGGATCATCAATAAAACACTTTTTGGGTCTGGACGTTATGTTGGCCGGACATTAGCAGCGTCTGACGTCTCCCAATCACGCACACACGCCGCTAGCGGACGCAGCGCACTCTGTACGTCAGTACTAGTGGTTTCACGTTCTCGAAAAAATGCGTTTGTTTGCCGCTTGCGTTGCGCGGCCGCACTTTTGTGCGACCGTACTTCGTATATTGGCCGTCATTGCCCGGCATCTGCTGCTAGCACGGCCGTGATTAAGTGCGCCTGCACGCGCGTTCGCACTGCCTCAGTCTGACCCTAGCCTAAGAGAGCGATTCACACCAGACATCCCAAGAATATTGCTACACAGTTTTGTGAAGAGGAGTGGTCCAAAATTACTCCAGATCGTTGTGCAGGTCTGATCTGCAACTACAGGAAACGTTTGGTTGAGGTTATTGCTGCCAAAGGAGGGTCAACCAGTTATTAAGTCCAAAGGTTCACATACTTTTTCCACCCTGCACTGTGAATGTTTACATGTTCTGTTCACTAAAAACATGAAAACATATAATGTTTGTGTTGTATTATTTTAAGCAGACAGTGTTTTTCAAATTGTTGTGACTTAGATGAAGATCAGAGCACATTTCATGACCAATTCATGCAAAACTCCACGTAATCCCAAAGGGTTCATACTTTTTCTTGCAACTGTATGTCTGTTAAGGTGGAACAGAGGGATTTTTTGCTGGAAACTATAGATTTTTATCTACACCACAATTATTTTGCTTTTCAGAATCAGTTTTATTTACAAAAGACAGGTACGGCCATGGGTGCCAGGTTTGCCCCTGGGTATGCCAATATCTTTGTGGTCTATTGGGAACAGAGGTTTATACGGTCGAATAACCCTTTTGGGGCAAGCCTGGAACTCTGGAGACAGTACATGGATGACGTTTTTATTATTTGGGATGGCTCACAGGAAGATTTGAGAAAATTCTTGGATCATATTAATATCAATGAGTTCAATTTGAGGTTTTCAGAGGAAATAGAGGGCCAGTCTCTTAGTTATTTGGACCTTGAGATTTATGTTAAGGATGGTCATTTTTGCACTAGGACCTTTTTTAAATCTACAAGTGGGAATTCCTACATTCATTTCAACAGTAGCCATCATAGAAAATGGCTTGAGAATATCCCTAAGAATCAGTTTATACGAATACGTCAAAATTGTTTGAGATCAATGATTGTGTTATACAAAGTGGAGATTTGTCTAAGAGGTTTGTGGACAACTGTTAACCACGGGATCTTGTTGAGATAAGTAGAGAAATAGTTCAGAACACTGATAGTAGGGAGGTCCTTTTTTCAAGGAAGATTAGGGATCCATGTGAAGCTACTGGATGTTCCAAGTGGGATTTTGCTTTTCTCACCCCGTTTAGTGGAAGATCTAAAGAGATCAATAGGGCATTTAAGAAATGTTGGCCTATTTTGAAAAATGATCAGGTTCTTGGTAAAGTTTTGCTGGAAGCTCCCCATTTAATTTTTTAGAAAAGCCTATTCCATCAAAAGTATCCTTGCATCAAGTGCTCTACCTGTGATCAAAACTACTGATACCACTCTTGATTTTTTTTGGTAAAGAAACCTGCGTTTCTTTTTTTAAAATGCGGTGCATGTACATACTGTAAAAATTTGAAGAGAAAACCAGAAACTTTTATTTGCACAAAAACTGGAAAATAATATAAAATTTGTGATTTTATCAACTGTAACACAACTAATGTGGTTTATTTGTTACAATGTGGTTGTGGAGCTCAATATATTGGTAAGACCAAGCGGAGACTGAGGGAGAGAATTTATGAACATTTTTATAATATCAGGTTGCATAGTGAGAAACATTCTGTTTCCCGGCATTGTGCCTAATTTCCTCTTTTTAAATTTTTCAAATTTTTTTTGGTTGGGCATTGAGAGGGTCTCTCTGGGTCCTAGAGGGGGAGGCCCAGGATTGGCCTTTTCCCAGGCAGAAACCAAGTGGATTTTTTATTTTGACAGTTTGAAACCTCCAGGACTTAATGTGAATTTGGATTTGGCATCTTTTTTGAGGAGGTTCCTTTTCTGTAAAGGTCCCTATTTTAGATTCATTAGTATATTCGGACATATTCTCATCATTATTTTTAATTTTTCTCTTTCAGACCCGTTTGGTCTCTATTTTGATACATCTGCCATTTCTGATACTTTGTTTGTTTTTCAGAACCATTGCATAGGAGTATTTTGTTTAATTATTGTATGTTTGCCAGACTCCATGTTGGCATTGCCACTGCCAGCACTAGGCATGGCAAAAAGTGCTCTTGTTATAGTCTCCTTTGGGTTGCGCTACGTCACTTCCTCCTAGCTCCCACCTGGACACATCTATCCAAGGCTCCTGCAAGCATACTCAACTCCATACAGCTTCCAGGGCGGCCAGCCCCTATCACAGTGTCCTCCTAGCTCCCACCTGGACACATCTATCCAAGGCTCCTGCAAGCATACTCAACTCCATACAGCTTCCAGGGCGGCCAGCCCCTATCACAGTGTCCTCCTAGCTCCCACCTGGACACATCTATCCAAGGCTCCTGCAAGGTGATTTGAATCTACGCTTCGCAACGCCTAATACCTTAACTTTCAATGTTTAGTATGTATGCTTTCATAGCACTGTCCATGTTAATTTGTATGTTTATGTTAAAGTAAAATCCCATATAGCGTAACTGTTAAGATATTTTAACTAGTCCTGATTGCTATCATTAATTGCCATATCTTTACCAGTCCTGTCTGCTCTCCAAAATTGCCATATCTTTACCAGTCCTGTTTGCTATCATTAATTGCCATATCTTTACCAGTCCTGTTTGCACTCCAAAATTGCCATCTTTTACCAGTTATATTTATTTATTTCCACTCAGCCCCAGGCCTGCAATTCTGTGCCCCCCAACATAATTCACTGCATTAGAGAGTTTATTGCCCCAACATCCCCCAAAGATGCAATGTAATCCTGGATTTCTGTTTCTTCAGCATACTCAACTCCATACAGCTTCCAGGGCGGCCAGCCCCTATCACAGTGTCCTCCTAGCTCCCGCCTTCCCTCCCCACAGTTCTCATTTCATTTATACCCAACTAATTTGGTCATGTGATATTTTCAGCTACCAAACTACACCACTCTGGAACTTTACCTACCAGACTCCCTTACATCTTCTGGTACCCTTATCATTTCCCTACCTGTCTTCTACTTTTCCTTTTTTTTCCCTCCCCTTCTCCCACACCACCTTTCTCTAGAAATAGTTTTTCCCTCTCTTCCCCCTCTTGCTGCTTCTTTCCACCATCTCCCTTCTCTCTAAATCTACCCTCCCTCCCTATACACCCTACAAATTACAGCAAGCTGGAAAAGAAACCCAAATACACCATAGCTTGCTCAGCTCCTTTAACCTGAGTGCTGGTGGAGAGTGTTAAAATCCAGCCCTCCCACCCCCACACAACAGAGCTTTAAAACCCTTCAATCACTATTTTCCAAAAAGAAAAACCTGTCCAAATTCCTTTTTATTCTGCTGCTTGCACTTGCAAATGATGTTGAATCCAACCCTGGTCCAACAGCTGACACCATATTTAATCTCACCACTAAAAAAGGCCTCTCCTTTGTGCTTACTCCCTAAACTGGATGAGCTTAAAGCTTGGTGCTTCTATTACAAACCTAAAGTCATTGTGCTGACAGAATCATGGTTAACCCCTAAAGTGCCAGACTCTCCCATAGCAATACAAGGGTATTCATGCTCTAGAAAGGACAGAGCTAAGAGAGGAGGGGGAATTGTTATCTATGTTGACAACTCCATAAAGTTCACCCCTTTGCAGAATCCTAGCTCCCCGGCCACATTTGATTTCCTTTCTGGTATTATTGAGATCCCGTTCAGTAAAACAATTATTGTTGCTGGATTCTACCACCCACTGAGTTCCCCAGTGCACTCCCTTTCTGACATAACCCAAATTCTTAGTAAATTAGTAGCTCAAAACCAAAAAAGTGAACTGCTGGTCCTCGGCGACTTTAATGTTGATTGGCTGAATCCTAAAAACAATAAACACTGCTCACTGTTTAAGGCTTTGCAGCTAACACAATTACTCTCCTCCCCCACTCGCATTAATATGAAAAGCCCTAACCACACCTTGCTGGACTGGATTCTCTCCTCATGTCCTGATCGTATACAGGAGGCAGGCGTTCTCGCTAACAGTTTCAGTGATCACTGCCTAGTGTACTGTGTGCGCAAAATAAGGGCCACAAAATGTCCACCAAAGGTAATAATCACCAGGTCTTTCAAGAAATTTAATCTTGAATCCTTCCTAAATTATCTCAAACAGCTCCCATGGTACAGACTAAACCTAATCCCAGACCTGGACTGTGCAATTGAATACTTTCAAGCCGAGCTCCTGAAAGTCTGGAAAACCCCTACCCCACTGCGCAAAGTGCGAGTAAAAGGGGCCCACCTCGCCTGGGTTACAGCTGACCTCACGCATATGTACCAGTTTAGAGACTCCCTGTGGTCAAATTTCAAGCGTACTGGATCCATGAGCAATCACTGTGAATACCGAAAATGACGGAATGCATGCACAAAACAAACAAAAATGGCTAAAGCCCAGTACTTCAATGAAAATTTAAACAATAACATATCAAACCCCAGAAATTTTTGGAAAATCATAAGTAACATACAAGCACATACTGTCCACTCCCAACCGACTGCTGTCAAAGTAAACAACCAAACTGTACAACACCCCCTAGATGTAGCAAATGCTTTTAATAATTATTTTGTTGGATGCGCCACCACCCTGATTGCTAAGCTAGGAAATGACACGCAATCAGAAAGGCCGCACAGAGGTCAGGCCCCACCAACAAGTGCAAAGACCCTGTAATGCAGAGAAATTCAGTTTTAGACCAGTGCCTGTCAGTGCCATCACTAAACTTCTCCGTAACAAAAAAATGAAATACCAGTCTGGACCTGATCAAATCCCAGCAATGCTGCTGAAAATCAGTGCGCCAGCAATTGCAAAACCTGTCACAACCCTAATCAATGAATCACTGGCGACTGGATACCTACCCAAACTTTGGAAGACTGCAAGGGTGGTACCTATCCATAAAAGTGGAGACAATACTTTGGTATCCAACTACCGCCCAATATCACTGCTCCCTGTAATGTCAAAAATTCTGAAAAAATGTGTCCACACTCAATTACGTGATTATTATCAGTATCAGAACTATTTAACCCCGGATCAATCACGCTTTCGTCCAAATCATTCAACTACAACTGCCCTTTTAAAAGTTTGTAATGATATCCAAGCGGGCATGGAACAAGGAAACCTAACTGGAGCCATCTTCCTTGATTTTGCCAAGGCTTTTGGCACAGTAGACCATGGCATCCTATTACAAAAACTTAAGAACTCTGGTATTGGTGATAGCACGTTAACCTGGTTCCAATCACATATGGCTGATATAGGTCACAATTTGTGTCCATTTCTGACAGCACTTCCCTTCCCCTCCCAGTCACGTGTGGTGTACCCCAAGGCTCGATACTTGGCCCCCTGCTATTCACTATATTCATAAACGATCTGCCCAAATGTCTGCAAAGCTTCAACTGTACACATGTACGCAGACGACACTGTAATCTATACCAGCAAACCAAATCTCCCGCAGCTGGAGGCCGTGCTGCAAGAACAATTCACAGGGGTAGAAAAGTGGATCAAAGATAACAAACTTTTTCTAAATACTGACAAAACTGTTACAATGGTCTTTGGAACCGCACCTAAACTACACAAATTGCAAACACCCCATCTATGTGTCAGGACAAAATCAAATGGCACGCTGACCACAGTCACTTCTCTCAAATATCTAGGTATGTGGTTAGACCCAAATCTATCTTTTGGCCCCACATCGAAAAACTCTCATCTAAACTCTACCCCAAACTAGGTGCCCTGTACAGAAACAAATCCTGCCTGAGCCCCGTGGTAAAAAAGCAGATTGTACAACAAATGCTTATGCCAGCCATTGAATACGGAGATGTCGTGTATGCAGCCGCCCCGCAAACACACCTTCAGAAACTTACTACATTGTATAACTCATTCTGTCGCTTTGTGCTACAATGTAACTACATGACCCACCATTGTGACATGTTAAAAGAACTAAACTGGCCATCGCTGGAATCCAGACGCACCCTTCACCTTTCCAACCTGGTGTTTAAGAGCTTTTCTGGGAAGCTACCACCCTATCTGAATATGCTGCTTCCCCCGGCAGCTCCCTCATCCTATAACCTCAGATCCAGGACCAGCACCTTACTTGCAATACCACAATACAAAAAGAAAGTGGCTCGATCCTCATTTTCCTACAGAGCACCGCAAATATGGAATAACCTCCCAGACACTGTCAAATCTTCCCCCAGTCTAAAATCCCTTAAGAATTCCCTATTAACATACCTCAATACGGAATGCACCTGTACACATGTAACATAATGACTTTATTTCCTACATATTTATTTTTCCGTTAATCTGTATATTTGTTTTGTGTTAATATCTTGCATTTTACTATTTTGTTTTTCTGTAACCAATCAATGTTCTTGAACCCAGGATATACTTGAAAACGAGAGAAATCTCAATGTATCCTTCCTGGTAAAATCCTTTTATAAAAACAAATCTATAGGCTGCAGCCGGATGGGGAGGTCACGCGACGTCATCTCCGTGGTTTGCCAGCCATTAATTGGTCCGCATTGTCTCCGATACACACCTGATGGATTATGGGCTGATTTGTTTTGTAGTGCGGGACTATTTAATAAGGGAATTCATTTCATGAAGATACAGCTCTTGAGGAAGTCGCTTTCATGTGCCAGACGAAACGCGTTGAGCGTATCCAGCCTACAGCCTTCCTGGTTGGGCTTTTCCTTTGCCGTGGATGCTGTGCATGCAGGTCCGCCTCCAGAGACCCCGGATTTAAAGTTGAGACTTCTCCTGGGACTCCATAGAGACGGACGGTACCTGTAACAGCCCAAACATAAAAGTTAGGTAAAATAATAAATAATATATATATACAAAAAATTATTCTGATTACAAAAATGCTGTGAATCACAGTGTATTGTTTTTAATGCGGTATGTGGTAAAAACACAAACAACACAAAAATGAATGTTCAGTGGTGATTTGAAAATGGAAGGTGGAGGGGGGAGTAAAACCATGTCCATGGAGAGAAGGCACCGGGGCTGCTTTCTTCTGGGATGGACGTTAACGTGACCTGCTGGGAAGAGAAGGTACACGTCATTAAGTCGTGTGTTAAATAAGATGCTAATCTTTGCTGATCTGCAGGTATTACTATAAATAACCGTCTACTAAACCGACGCTCGACTCAGTGACAGGCCGCTCCTGCGGGCCCCAGAAAATACCACATAATCCCTCTAACAACGAGCGTATCTAGATATAGTGTGATAAATAAAAAACATCCGAGGATCTCCGCATCCAAAATCAATAAAGGAACGATTGGATTGCTGTTTAGGGGTTCCTCCATATATTCAGGGTGTGCGGGTGTCTTTTTAGGGGCTCCTCCATATATTCAGGGTGTGCACCTGCGGGTGTCTTTTTAGGGGCTCCTCCATATATTCAGGGTGTGCGGGTGTCTCTTTAGGGGCTCCTCCATATATTCAGGGTGTGCGGTAGTCTTTTTAGGGGCTCCTCCATATATTCAGGGTGTGCACCTGCGGGTGTCTTTTTAGGGACTCCTCCATATATTCAGTGTGTGCGGGTGTCTTTTTAGGGGCTCCTCCATATATTCAGTGTGTGCGGGTGTCTTTTTAGGGGCTCCTCCATATATTCAGGACATAGTATTTACTTGTGGGGGCGCCTGCTTTCTGTGCCCCCGTCAGGTGCCATGGGGCAAGTGCCCCCCTCTTCCCCCCTCGCTACACCACTGTGTGCGGGTGTCTTTTTAGGGCATCCTCCATGTATTCAGGGTGCGCGGGTGTCTTTTTAGGACTCCTGCATATATTTGGATGACATCATTACACTAACCCACATTGATTGTCACTGGTTCCCTTTGTGAATAAATCCTGCACGCAGAATGGGCAGCACTTTTCATGCCCTGCTCCCCTGAGAGGCAGCACCTCACACACAGCATGGCGGAGCTGGAAGTGGAACCCAGCAGGATCAATCAGTGGGAGCAGAGCTGCTTTGCTCCATGTAATCCCTCCTGCATCCCTCTCTCTCCGTGACTCAGACCTGTCACCTGAGACTGCCAGTTCTAGAAATAGCCAGACTGCCCCGGAGCATGACGGGATTTGTAGGCGTTCTGTTAATGGCTTCCATTAACTGTAGAGCGTCGGGAACTGCAAATCCCGAGATGCATCGCGAAGCAGTTTAATCCTACCTGATGGCTTGTGTCAGTGTTTAAATGCCCAGCCCAAGTCACAAGCCCAGAGAGGCAGGAGAGAGAAGTGCTGCTCACTCCAGGTGAGGAGTATCACAGACAGAGTGAGGAGTGCTGCTCCCCAGGTGAGGAGTGAGTATTACTGACAGAGTGAGGAGTGCTGCTCCCCAGGTGAGGAGTGAGTATTACTGACAGAGTGAGGAGTGCTGCTCCCCAGGTGAGGAGTATCACAGAGTGAGAAGTGCTGCTCCCCAGGTGAGGAGTGAGTATAACTGACAGAGTGAGGAGTGCTGCTCCCCAGGTGAGGAGTGAGTATAACTGACAGAGTGAGGAGTGCTGCTCCCCAGTTGAGGAGTGAGTATCACTGACAGAGTGAGGAGTGTTGTTCCCCAGGTCAGGAGTGAGTATAACTGACAGAGTGAGGAGTGAGTATAACTGACAGAGTGAGGAGTGCTGCTCCCCAGGTGAGGAGTGAGTATCACAGACAGAGTGAGGAGTGCTGCTCCCAGGTGAGGAGTATCACAGACAGAGTGAGGAGTGCTGCTCCCCAGGTGAGGAGTATCACAGACAGAGTGAGGAGTGCTGCTCCCAGGTGAGGAGTATCACAGACAGAGTGAGGAGTGCTGCTCCCAGGTGAGGAGTATCACAGACAGAGTGAGGAGTGCTGCTCCCCAGGTGAGGAGTATCACAGACAGAGTGAGGAGTGCTGCTCCCAGGTGAGGAGTATCACAGACAGAGTGAGGAGTGCTGCTCCCCAGGTGAGGAGTATCACAGACAGAGTGAGGGGGTAGAAATATTGGTTAATGTGTTAATTGGGCTCATTTAAGAGTAGTTTGCACATTTTATAAGGTTTTAGGTCTTGTAGAAGCAGTCGGGGAGTTTTCTAATGTTTTTACACCTTGTTTTTCTGCAGTTTCAGGTAAATGTGTTTATAGAACAGGTGATTTCAAAGCAATAATCTCTGTGTTTATTATGATGGTTCTGATCTGTCGCTCAGCGCGTGGCTTCAATCTCCAGGCTGAGCTGCACGGATTGCTTTTATTGTTATAATATCCTGATTGGAAATATCTATTAATAAGCAGTAATTTGATATTTTGGTGTATTTTATTCCGTGTGCCACAAGTTACAGTTATTTTTACAATGTTGCAAATAAAAGTGCTGAATAAGCCCTCCCAGGGCTCCCCTGAGGGACAATCCAGCACTGCGACTGCTCCAATTTACATAAGGGGTTATTCAATAACCTCTGAATTGGCCTGAAATTGCACCGGCGGTAAAATTCACTGTCCGGTGCAATATCAGGGCTATTCATCTATTCACTATGCTGAGTGTCAATTCACCAAATCCAGGAGAATTATCAGCAAAATACGGTGCAATTCGCTGCCAAAATTGTCCCATAGACTACTGTGTCTTCTATTCTCAGAACCCCCGAACTGTAACGAAATTCTGGCGAAATGTCCTGATTTCCTGTGTTTCGATGCGACGGGTTTAAACCGGCGAATCCCATAGGATTCAATGTAAAAACTTCATTTTTTTTTTTACATTTTAAAGACCATTTATTCTTTTTATTTTCTTAGACAAAATTTTTGTTTCTCAATTATTATTTTTTCATTCTGTAACAGACCTTTTTATTATTTAGACACATTTTTATTGATTTTATACTCCTGTTAGGTGAATAGGAGCCTTCCTTTTATTTATTTTCTTTTTTTCATTTAGCCGATACCAATCTGGTGCATTTCGGCAGTTTTCACCGATGTCCGATAACTGCTTCGGCGACTCCAGTTCTGATCAGAGCTTCACACGCCTGCTCAGAGCGATGGATCGGAGCTGCACGCGCATGCGCAGATCTGATCCATCGCTGCCTCTCTGAGAACACTCGCTACAGCGATTGGTGTCAGAGGGTGACGTCAGCCGCTTAACTGTGTGTGACATCACTGGTGACCAGCAGCCGGGAAATTCAAAATCCCGGGTGCTGGTGACAATGGGTGGGGTGGAGATTTCACCAGGTCGGTGAATCATAGGCGTCTGTCTTCTCCTACAGACCACCTTATTACTGTAAAGTGGTCCGGATAAGTAGTGTCCCTTTTCTGCAAAAGGGAGTAAGCACTAAAACACAAAATTATATATATCTCAAATACGGGAGCACTCACGGTTTTTATCCTTGAAAAAGGCTCTTGCGTGAGCCGAAACGTTGGAGTTTTTAATTTATCGCCAATAAAACTCTGCGGGCTCTATTACATTCTTTGCGCAAAAATGCTCGCGCAGCGCGTTAATTTGTGCGCGAAGCCTTAACGCGCGTAAATTAACGCTGGTATTACAATCCGAGCGCATTTTTTCATCCGTCAAAAAATAACACGCGTAAAAAAGACGCGCAAAAACGCGCACGCAGTAACGTTGCGCGCAGAAATCGGTGTGCGGACTGTTTTTTCACGCGATTCAGCCAATCAGAATTAAGAACCACAATTGTCTCCCGTTCAGTTTTTGTGCCTGTCAAAGTAAATCGGAGTATATATGCGGCATCAATAATAAAAACACGCACAACCTCTCCATTTTATTGTTTGGGTATGTGTAGAATGTGTAACTATACTGTGCTGTATTTTTTTTTCGTGCTGGTGTATTTGGTTTCGGCCAGGACGTTAATGTTATTTGCCGTTTTTCTGCTTTCTTTTTTTTTCTGTTTGATGCGGCGGATTTTCCCTGCACTTCCGGGACCCTGCGATTGAATACTGAATTCGCCGCAGGGTCGGGAATTGATTCCGACGTGTAGGGAAGGAGAGAGCGTTTTGGTGCTCTCTGAATAACCCTGTATTTTTTTACGTTTCTATTAATATATCTATTTTATTTTCTATGTGTGTTTTTGTCTTTGATTTTTATGTGTTTTGTGGCTCGGCCTTTGGAAAGTCCTGGTACAGTCGCAATATCCGTATGGATCACCTTATTTTACCTTTATGTGTTGTGCACCTTGTGGCCCCTATTACATTCTCCGTGCAATTTCGTTTGCGCAGCGCAATTTTTTTTCCCCGTGCATCGTCCAGCGTTATCGCGTGAAAATTAACAGTGGTATTACGATACGAACGCATTTTCTCATCCGTCCAAAAATAACGTTTGTTAAAATGGAGCGCAACACGAAGAGTAATACGCGTGCAGTAACGTTGCACACGTAAATCAGTGTGCGGACTGTTTTTTTCACGGGATTCAGCCAATCAGAATTAAGAACCTTAATTGACATCAATTTACCTTAATTGTCTCACGTTCAGTTTTTGCGCCTGTCAAAGTAAATCGGAGTATATATGCTGCATCAATAATAAAACCACGCACAACCTCTCCATTTTATTGTTTGGGTATGTGTAGAATGTGTAACTATACTGTGCTGTATTTTATTTTTCAGGCTGGTGTATTTCGTTTCGGTCAGAACGTTCAGATTTGCCGTTACCACCAGCTTTTCAAAGACGTTAAAATTATGCGCGCAAACGTCGTTCGTAAAAAGATGCGCATCGATTGTAATACCATCGGCGTACCAGCGCACGAACGAATTTGCGCTCACAATGTGCCTACACCACCTGTGTCCACTTCCGAAGAGGCGGAGGTACTAGGGGCCGTAGAGCCGTCGCCACTCACGGGCGATCTTCGGGACACTGTCCAGTTGGAGATGGATGGTGCTACGTTTCGGCAAGACTCTCCAGTACCATTGTAGAGGTCCACCAGAGTCCGTGGGCCCCCAGCCTATCTTGAAGACTATGAGTGTTGAACAGACTGACGATAAGATCTATCATAGGGGGAAGGGGTGTTATGTATTGTGTATATATAAAGTTGTGTTAAGCCCTGCTTTCAGTGGCAGTTATTTTGGTGTTTTGTATTGTATATATAAAGCTGTGTGAAGCCCTGTTTTCAGTGTCCGTTCCATAATACTTTGGAACAACCCTGGTGCTACGCTTACCCCAAACTGCAATCGGCGCACTCGGAATGCACCTCTGTGTGTAACTATTGTTGGTGCTTCTGCGGTAGCGTCGTCTACCGGTAGCTGCTGGTAGGCCTGAGCGAGGTCTAGCTTAGCGAATATTCGGCCTCCCTGGAGCGAGGCGAGGATGTGGCTTACCACTGGCACAGGATAAGCATGCTGCTGTAGTGCCTTATTTATGGTGCACTTGTAGTCTGCGCAAATACGAACGTCCCCGTTAGGCTTAACTGGGGTCACTATGGGAGTCTCCCACTGGCTACTGTCCACGGGTTGGAGCACTCCCTGCTGTACCAGCTTGTCATATTCTGGCGATCCAGGACCTGCCTGACATACCCCTACATGCAGGGGATGTTGCAGCTGAAACCACCACGGATAGAACGCTTAGCCGAGTTCTCAACTGGGTGTTAAGGGGATGGCCAGTGGATCGGCCAGGGTCTGAGTTCCAACACTTCTTTTCTCTATTATGCAGGCCGCAAACGAGCCTGTCTCTGAGACGGTCTTCCAGATCAGTAAACTCACATTTGCGTGAAGCTTGGCGAAGAGCAGCCACAAACTCTGCTGCAGATTCCCCCGAATCTCTGTGCACATTGCTCAAATGCATGGAGCCGGGCGATGACCGAGAGTTTAGGCTCAAAATGTTCGCTTAATATTTTCTTGAGGTCTGCATAGGCCATAGACTCTATGCTTGCCGGTGCTATCAAGTTTTCAGCAATATCAAATGTGGCTTGTCCACAGACACGTAGTAGGGTTGCTGCCTTCAGGCCATCGTCCGTGACCTGGTTAGCCCTGAGGTAGTTGTCTACTCGGGAGACATATGAGATCCACTGTTCCGGGTGAGTAATATCGAACTCGTTGAGTCTTCCCAGATTGGCCATTTTGAGAAGGCCCCTGTGGTGCTGGTTAATGCCTGTACTACTGCGGTTGGAGCTGGGCTGCACTTAGTCCAGTGGACGGATTCCTCAGGTCCGTCTGTGCCTCCGGTGTGTCTTACTTGCAGGCAGGGTGGGGAGAGTGGTCTGACCAGAGCTCTCTACTCGATATGACATCCAATGATTTCAGTCTCTAGGTTAGCAGCAGCTCTCTCCTCTGCAGGATCCCATCCTCGTCGCCACTATTATGTATAGTGCTGCAGTAATCACAGACAGCAAGGATACAACCATTTTATTGACTCAACTGACAAATAACTGCCACTGAAAACAGGGCTTCACACAACTTTATATATACAATACATAACACCAAAATAACTGCCACTAAAAGCAGGGTTTAACACAACTTTATATATACACACAATACATAACAATAAGTATAGGACGTGCACAGTTCATCACGTTCGCGCAGGTCCATCCGCGTTAAACGATAACGCGCATCGTTTGCACGAACATTGTAATACGCCGTTCAGCGCAAAGGGTTTTGCCCCTCGCGTTAATGGGCATTTGCGCGCTCAAAACCAAATGCGAGAGGAATGTAATAGGGGCTTGCGTTTTTGGTGGATCATCAGGTTTTAGTTTCATTCGATTTTCTATTCTATTGTATGGCGTGCGTTGCCAGGTTCACTCTCCATGCGACAAACCACGTAGCTGTGCGTCATCGCTTGGTCTTATACTGCAAACCACATCCCTCCTCGGGCCATCACAATCATCTGTGGGCAACTACACGACAGTTGTTGCTATTGTTACTGTGATCTGGCAGCCAATCAGAGCGCTGAAAAGAGCAAAAAATGGACTCCGAGGGGGCTGTCCATCTCTCCCTCCTGTTTGTCTCTGTCCGACAAGTGTGTGAGGGGACAATTACTAACGGAAAATCGTTATATATTTATACAATAGCCGCTCAGCTCCAAATAAAGGCTGAGCATCCCATATACGGAATTCCAAAAGTGTTTGGAGCGCCAATACGACCCTAAAAGCGTAAAATCCCACCCACGACCTCATGTGGTGGGGAAAAAATGACTAAAAATCCTGTGTAAAACACCCGCCAGGCTGTGAATAAGGTGTGTATGAAACATTAATGGATTCCGACTTGAGTCCCATCCCCAATATCTCTCATAATTATACGCAGAGCTCCCAAATCCAGCACACGTCTGGTCCCGGGCATTCTGGGTACGGGACACTCTGCCCCTAGATTCAAAGTGTTGTGAACCCAGACGGGTTTCCTATAAAATCAGAACCGTATTTGTAGCCGGTCGTCAGCAATAATGGCCAATCGATGCAGCAATAGGGCAACCTTTGACAGGACACATGTCCCATCCCTCCAATGACCGAACGAACACCCCTGTCCTTCCGCTTTTAATCCCCATATTTATAGATGTTAGACATGTGCATTATTAGTCGTCCAAAATCGTCTTCAGGCGAAATATTGGTATTTCGACAATTCGGGAGCGTCCGAAATTCCAAATCGATAACGTTTTAATGAATCGATCCAAAAATTTTCAGATCGACTCAATCTTTTCCCTAACTGGAAGAAAAACATTGCACCTTTCTTTGTGAAATCCTAACAATGACCCAACCCTAGCCCTAACTAGCATTTAGGGGTATTGGGGGGGGGGGGTTTAGAGGAGGTGTAACAGCAACTGGGGTGTACTAGTCTCCAGCTTGTGAACCAGACCCAAAGCTGCTACAGCGTCTGTCCCTTCTCTTCAGCCAAGCTGATCCGCAACAGCTTCTCTTCTCACAACCCGCAGTGAGAACTTGAGGGAGTGCAGTATATTCATATGTATCTCTCCCCAAAAACCAGACACAGCTTAGTTCAGGGGAAAATGAATATCTTTAATGAAAATGAGAGCAGTTTTCTGGGCAAGAGAAATGGCGGTAACATGACACAATGAACCGAATACATTATCTACACGATGGGGAGTGGAATTCCTAGAGAAGATACTGAAACCTATTTAGTTACACAATACATGGGATTAACAAACACAGAGCATCAGATCAATCTAAGAACAAACAGATAGGAGAACACTACTTCTACTTTGTATCTCTAACACAAACTCCCTCCTAAATTACAGTTTCACGTTAAATGTATTTCTAACTCATTAACCGTTAGGTGACCCTTATGCCCATTGTCCTTGAGTACTGGCTTTTCCAAATTGGTCCACGATCTCTTGGCAGGAGGCCGACATCATCACACCTCTCCAACAGAGGACACAGAGGGCATGCAAACTATGGGCAAGGAGGGTGAGGGCACAAAGGTAGAAGGAGCTTTGGTTACAGGAAGTAAAGATGTTTAGTCTGGGGGTAACAGATGCTGCTACTCGAGAGGAGTAGATCCGTCTTAGTTGCCGAGTTCACCTCAGAGTGAGCTGCAGTAGCGAGCCGGCCTTAGGATTCTCTGTAGAGCGGAGCAGTCAGTGATAGTGAAATCCTGTTAATTCGTCCCAATTAGTATATAGATCTTCCCCCTGCCCGCCCTCAGACATCCCGGCGCCAGTTTTGCCACTGCCCCTAGCCATAACCCTTTTCCTATATGTAGAATGGGTTGCAACTGCCTCTAGCTAAAACCCCAATTTTGGTGCCACACTGTCTGGCCCGCCTTCGGCCATCCCCAGTCTCAAGAATGTGCCACTGCCCCTAGTCAAGCACACTTTCTGTGATGTTCGTCGGAGGCTCCGACTCAGCGTCCCTTATGCAGCTTGAAAGCACGACTTCAGTTCTAAATGTGATTTGAGGGTGATCCTGCTGGAGCGGCGGCACAACCTGGGTACTGACGCATAGCTCTGGCCCCCGGGACTCAGAAGAAGCGCCCTGATCTGTCCATGAGGGGCAGAGAGGTGATCAGTGGAAGTTGGGTGACTGTGGTGTCTGGGCAGGAATCTCTGGGAGCGGCCACGCTCTGTACTGGAGGGGGAAGATTGGGCCGGATGGTGATGATGATCCCGTTAGCGCTCCGCCTCAGGATTCACCCCACAGCAGGCTCCTGTTTGTGGGGACCCCTGCCTAAAAAGCGCTCTGGTGGGGGGCACGTGGGCTGAAGGGCTAGAGTGGCAAGACATGTCGGCAAGGCTAGGCCTCGGCTGGCGGCGGCTCGGTGTGGGTGCGCCGGGCAGGCAAAACACAGTTTCTTGGCGAGCAGGGGACAACACTAAATCTAGGGGTCACACAGGCATAAATTGGGGAAACGAAATATAACACGAAATAAACAAGAATTTTAACTATAATTAAGTCTAAGTGACGGCCAGTCTGTCATATGGGGTAGGGGTATAGAGGGGGTATAGAGGGGGTAAAGAGGGGGTATAGAGGCGGTATAGGGGCTAAAAACACAGGCGCCTGCAAGATTTCAGACCTTTCCGAAAGCTCTCAGATTGGTCTGAAATTTCACATTGATCCGATCGGAAAATTCAGCAATCCAATAATTTGGGACTTCGAAATTTGCCGTAGCAACAAAATTTTTGGCTGTGCATGTGTCTAATAGACGTTTCTTACTCTGATCCCGATTTATCTGGAAATTAACCCCATATCGTCCAGTTTAGAAGTAACCAAGGGTTTTACTGAATTCTCGCTCTTCTTCCAGCAGGGGAAACGCGGTGAGAAATGGCCTTTGTGAAGAGCGGGTGGCTGTGGAGGCAAAGTAAGTGGACGCGTGGTTGTTGGCATTTCCATGTCTGAAGCCTGGTTTATTCTTTGGCCCATCTGACCTACTAAAGGGTAACGGTTTTGGGAGAGGACTCCTCAATCCTGCTACGTAAGGAACTATCTTTGTATCACCAAGGTTTTTGGGGGGAGTGCTCCTTTTTATTCATGGTTTCGAGACTCTCGAATCGACGCTCGTCTGTGGGTCGTCCGTGTCGTTCTTCACATGTTGACGCCGTACTCTCTCCATGACACCCCTTGTTCCTGCCAATAATCGATTCTGAAGCTGTCCACTTGTGCGACACTCCTGATTGTATCTCACCCACCAAGTGTCAGTCTCCGGTGCATTGATCCTCGACATCATTGCGTTGGTTTCACTCCAGAACGTTCTGGTGCAGAATTGGCAAAGCTGTCCTATCAGACCTCTGAAAGCCCTATTTAGTTCTGGTCCGCTTTCCGACGCCCTGTCCTGGTCATTTATCCAAGACAGGGCCGGATTAAGATCTCTATGGGCCTGGAGCTGAATATTTTGGTGGGCTTTTTTTGGAATTTAGTGAATTAAATGGGAACCTGTTACTGCATGTTTCTGACAAAATATACAATTTTAACCAAAAAATTTGATATTTCCCATGTACTTTGGATAATGGTGTTTTATGAATAATATGACCATGGATAAAACACTGATCTTGCTCCCAGCGTGGCAAATGAGAAGGTGAGTAATAGCAGTGGTATTGCTCATTTTATACGAGACAAATGGACAATGCCATCGCTTTGAAACAAAAATTAAGTAAATAAAAAAAGTTTTGTTTTCTTTTCACTTAGATTTTACATGGTCATGTTTGGTATTAATGCAAAGGCCAGACTCTGTCCTGTCCGATGACCCCTCAGTTGACCTTGCGAGGTGTAAAGATTAGTGGCGCAGGGTTCCAAAGCCCCCCCCCAGTGCACTTTCTGCAGAGCGACGTTTTAGGTTCTTGATGTAACAATTCATAATAATGGATTGTACCATCACTTCCACGCTTGTTAGTGACATGAGAAATGTGATGGTTAGTTACTGCAGCATCATTGTTCCCTTTATAATTGAAAGGGAAAAATATTGATGTGTTAGAAATAAAAATTAAAAAAAAAAATTATTTTACTTTTATTGTTACATAAAACCTGGTCATGTTTAGTATCATTGGAAAGGTCATGCTCTGGCCTTTCTGGTGATACCTGACATGACCCTGTAGCTGCTATGGAGCTGGAGATATAGAGGTCCAAATGCCCATCATTGCAGACAAATTTATTTTTTCTCTGGGCCTATTCTGGGGCATGGGCCTGGAGCTGCTGCGGCTATGTTAATCCGGCCCTGATCCAAGAGCACATCATTCAGAGCCGGTGCTAGACTATTTTGTGCCCTAGGTAAGACCAGCTACTTGTGCCCCCCGAAAAAAAACTGTTAACTGTTGAATTGCTGGGGGGCTACGCACTGTGCACAGGGCCACACCTACACACTGCGGGGGGATACAAACTGTGCACAGGGCCACACCTACACACTGCGGGGGGATACAAACTGTGCATGGGGACACGCATACACACTGCGGGGGGATACAAACTGTGCATGGGGACACGCATACACACTGCGGGGGGATACACACTGTGCATGGGGACACACATACACACTGCGAGGGGGGGATACACACTGTGCATGGGGACACACCTACACACTGCGGGGGGGATACACACTGTGCATGGGGACACGCATACACACTGCGGGGGGATACACACTGTGCATGGGGACACGCATACACACTGCGGGGGGGATACACACTGAGCATGGGGCCACGCATACACAATGCGGGGGGATACACACTGAGCATGGGGCCACGCATACACACTGCGGGGGGATACACACTGTGCATGGGGACACGCATACACACTGCGGGGGGGATACACACTGTGCATGGGGACAAGCATACACACTGCGGGGGGATACACACTGTGCATGGGGACACGCATACACACTGCGGGGGGATACACGCTGTGCATGGGGACACGCATACACACTGCGAGGGGGATACACGCTGTGCATGGGAACACGCATACACACTGCAGGGGGGATACACACTGTGCATGGGAACACGCATACACACTGCGGGGGGATACACACTGTGCAGGGGACACGCATACACACTGAGGGGGGGATACACACTGTGCATGGGGACACGCATACACACTGCGGGGGGGATACACACTGTGCATGGGAACACGAATACACACTGCGGGGGGGATACACACTGTGCACGGGGACACGCATACACACTGCGGGGGGGATACACACTGTGCACGGGGACACGCATACACACTGCGGGGGGGATACACGCTGTGCATGGGGACACGCATACACACTGCGGGGGGGATACACGCTATGCATGGGAACACGCATACACACTGCGGGGGATACACACTGTGCACGGGGACACGCATACACACTGAGGCAGAGCCTCCCCTGCCATTCCAGTAAAATAATGTGGTCATTGTGCTGTAATAACATGTCTGTATATTTAAACTGTAAATTACATTTTATTTATTGAAAAAAGTTCTCGTACTCACCTGCTCCACGCTCCCTCGCTGTGCTTGCTTCTTCTCTCTGTCCTCCGCTTTTTTTCTCCTGCTCTTTCATTTGCTGTGTGTGTGTTTGATTCACTACACAGACAGCAGGGGCAGCACTGAGTCAGCCTAGCCTACGCAATTTGCGCAGCTGAATGCTATACTAATTGCGAAGCTCAAGCTGGTTCTATGCTTTTCAGTGCCTCCAGAAGCAATGACAGTAATTGAAAGTTTAAGCCAATGGGAAAGCTCCATTGGTCTCAAGCACTTCTTTTTTTTTTAAAAAAAAAACACCCCCCATGGGAGGCAGAGGTCCCTATGGATTGATTGACGCAGGACAGTCATGTGACTGTCCTCGTCAGTCGTGGGGGGCAGGCAGAGCTCAGCAATCAGCATGTGTGTAATAGCGCCCTCTATTAGTCAGTGTTGTAAGTGCATGCTCTTACAAGATTAAAGGGATACTCTAGGCAACATGACCACCTAAGTTTTTTTAGGTGGTCATGATGCCCGGAGTATTCCCCTGTCTGTCCCCCCTCCCTCCGCTCAGCCGATCGGCTGAAAAAGCTGAGAACAGCTGAGCGACGCGGAGGAGTTTACTCCGCCCTCCCAGCTGTCAGTCAGCAGAGCGGGATTCATATTTCCCGCTTCTGCCGACTATTGCCGAGTAGGAGCTTTCAGCGCGATTACGTCTCCAACTCGCCTCAGTAGCTGGCGGCAGCCTGAGGATTAGTGTTGCGCGCATCCTCTTGCGCGCAACACTAATCCTCAGAAGATGGAGCCGGGAGGAAGCCTGACGATTCGCTGGCTTACGAGAGAGGCGCGCATGCACTTCTCACGTAAACCATAAGCCAAGTGAAAGCAAGAAGGACGGGAGCGGAAGAGGATGGTGGTGAGTGTATATATATAAAAAAAAAAAAAAGACGCCGCTGGAAACAAGTGGATTTTAGGGTAAGTATTCCAGTTAAAATAAAAAATCCCTACCTATTTATTGAGGGAATAGGTATAGTTTAGTGTAAAAAAACGGGGGGATTTTTGATTAGAGTGTTCCTTTAAAACCTGTATGCAAACTTTTTTTACAGTAAGAGTTGTAATAGCGCCCTCTATTAGTCAGTATTGTAAGTGCAAGCTCTTAGCTGTAAAAAAAAAAAAAGATGCAAACTTTATAAAGTGAAACTCTATTCTCCTATATAACGATAATCAAATGCATAAATTGCGACTGCGTAACCCTGTGTATATCTGGCTCTGATACTAGCCACTGACCTCACCGCACGTCACTGTTGTGCACGGAGACACGCATACACACTGCAGGGGGACACGCATACACACTGAGGGGGGGATACACACTGTGCATGGGGACACGCATACACACTGCGAGGGGGGATACACACTGTGCACGGGGACACGCATACACACTGCGGGGGATACACACTGTGCATGGGGACACGCATACACACTGCGGGGGGATACACACTGTGCACGGGGACACGCATACACACTGAGGGGGGATACACACTGTGCACGGGGACACGCATACACACTGCGGGGGGATACACGCTGTGCACGGGGACACGCATACACACTGAGGGGGGATACACACTGTGCACGGGGACACGCATACACACTGAGGGGGATACACACTGTGCACGGGGACACGCATACACACTGAGGGGGGATACACACTGTGCACGGGGACACGCATACACACTGCGGGGGGGATTGACACTGTGCACGGGGACACGCATACACACTGAGGGGGGATACACACTGTGCATGGGGACACGCATACACACTGCAGGGGGATACACACTGTGCACGGGGACACGCATACACACTGCAGGGGGATACACACTGTGCACGGGGACACGCATACACACTGCGGGGGGATACACACTGTGCACGGGGACACGCATACACACTGCGGGGGGATACACACTGTGCATGGGGACACGCATACACACTGCGGGGGGATACACGCTGTGCACGGGGACACGCATACACACTGCGGGGGATACACGCTGTGCACGGGGACATGCATACACACTGCGGGGGGATACACACTGTGCATGGGGACACGCATACACACTGAGGGGGATACACGCTGTGCACGGGACACGCATACACACTGCGGGGGATACACGCTGTGCACGGGGACACGCATACACACTGCGGGGGGATACACACTGTGCACGGGACACGCATACACACTGCGGGGGGATACACACTGTGCACGGGGACACGCATACACACTGCGGGGGATACACGCTGTGCACGGGGACACGCATACACACTGCGGGGGGATACACCCTGTGCACGGGGACACGCATACACACTGCGGGGGATACACACTGTGCACGGGGACACGCATACACACTGCGGGGGGATACACGCTGTGCACGAGGACACGCATACACACTGCGGGGGATACACGCTGTGCACGGGGACACGCATACACACTGAGGGGGATACACGCTGTGCACGGGGACACGCATACACACTGCGGGGGGATACACGCTGTGCACGGGGACATGCATACACACTGAGGGGGATACACACTGTGCACGGGACACGCATACAACTGTGGGGAGGATACACACTGTGCACGAGGACATGCGCACACACACACTGCAGGGGACGCACGTACTGTGCACGGGGGGGGGCGTACACGGAGGCTTAGTGCCCATCTTACCCCTCAGTTGGTCCAGCCCGGGATCTTTCTTTTCTTTCTTTCCCATAAGACGGCCACCTTCTGCGCCGCTAGTGGGGGTCTGCGAGCCGCCTCTGCCGGCTACACGAGCTGCACAATGAGGAACGGGTACAATTTTGGAACCCGGGTTGGGGCCAGGTGCGCCCTAGGCGGCTGCCTAGTGAGAGCACCGGCCCTGGCATCATTTATATCTTGTTATTTTCTTTACTTTGTACTGACCCATTTATTTTCTCGACCATGCTGATATTTTCTTGTCTTGATCTTTGGCTTGTTTTCTCGTCTCTGCTGTCTTCTCTATCTCTGACCAAAGTGTGTTACAGTTGTGATTTTTTTTACTTCTTCCCTCTCCTTCCTTGGTGGGTTCATCCCAGCCAATTCAACAAACTGGTATAGGTATTTCCTTAGGGTCACTAGAGAAGTGACACAATCTTGCCATGTTGTAGTTTTCCTGTTTTTTGTATTCGGTCAACCACACATAGATGACCACTATCCCCCCCCCCCATACTAGCCCCACATGTTTGTGTCTAACCGCTATCTGATTTCTGAAATGGACCTTGATGGACTGAGATTAGATTGCTTCGCTCATATATTCAGGGTGTGTGGGTGTGTTTTAGGGTCTCCTCCATATATTCAGGGTGTGCGGGTGTGTTTTAGGGGCTCCTCCATATATTCAGGGTGTGCGGGTGTTTTTAGGGGCTCCTCCATATATTCAGGGTGTGTGGGTGTCTTTTTAGGGGCTCCTCCATATATTCAGGTGTGTGGGTGTCTTTATAGGGGCTCCTCCATATATTCAGGGTGTGTGGCTGTCTTTTTAGGGGTTCCTCCATATATTCAGGGTGTTTGGGTGTCTTTATAGGGGCTCCTCCATATATTCAGGGTGTGTGGGTGTCTTTTTAGGGGTTCCTCCATATATTCAGGGTGTGCGGGTGTCTTTATAGGGGCTCCTCCATATATTCAGGGTGTGTGGATGTCTTTTTAGGGGTTCCTCCATATATTCAGGGTGTGTGGGTGTCTTTTTAGGGGTTCCTCCATATATTCAGGGTGTGTGGGTGTCTTTTTAGGGGCTCCTCCATATATTCAGGGTGTGCGGGTGTCTTTTTAGGGGTTCCTCCATATATTCAGGGTGTGGGGGCATCTTTTAGGGGCTTCTTCATATATTCAGGGTGTGCGGGTGTGTTTTTAGGGGTTCGTTCATATATTCAGGGTGTGCGAGTGTCTTTTAGTGGCTCCTCCATATATTCAGGGTGTGCGGGTGTCATTTTAGGGGCTCCTCCATATATTCAGGGTGTGCGGGTGTCTTTTTAGGGGCTCCTCCATCTATTCAGGGTGTTGGGGTGTCTTATAGGGGCTCCTCATATATTCAGGGTGTGTGGGTGTCTTTTTAGGGGTTCCTCCATATATTCAGGGTGTGCGGGTGTCTTTTTAGGGGCTCCTCCATATATTCAGGGTGTGCGGGTGTATTTTAGTGGCTCCTCCATATATTCAGGGTGTGCGGGTGTCTTTTTAGGGGATCCTCCATATATTCAGGGTGTGTGGGGGTCTTTTTAGGGGCTCCTCCATATATTCAGGGTGTGTGGGTGTCTTTTTAGGGGTTCCTCCATATATTCAGGGTGTGCGGGTGTCTTTTAGTGGCTCCTCCATATATTCAGGGTGTGCGGGTGTCTTTTTAGGGGCTCCTCCAGGGCTTGAGTCCTGCGGGAATTGTGGTCCCGCACTTCTCCCGCAGCGGGAACGTAGCAGGAAAGCATTTTCCCGTTGTGGGCCGACAAGGTGGATCGCTGGGTCTGTTCGCGGAATGACTTAACAGCTTTCCGCTAGCAGCCCCCTTGACTGGCCGCGCCATGTTCCTCTGAGAGCTGCCTGCGTGCTTCCTCGTGCGGCCGCCCTCCTGTGAAGACTGTGACGCTGCCTACAGCCGAGATCTTGTGAGAGCGCGTCACAGCCTTCAGAAGCCGACGGCTGTGTGGAGAAGCATGCCGGCGCTCAGAGGAACACGCGGGTCACCTGGTCAGGTATGTATAATTCTGGGGGCATGTGATGGGCATATATAATTCTGGGGGGGGCATGTGTTGGATATATATAATTATGGGGGAGCATGTGCTGGATATATACAGTATATATAATAAATTTTTTAAGCTTCCGGGTGTCCTCTCTCCCACAGGCTCCATTTTAAAGCGCTGGAAGAAGCACTGGTTTGACCTGTGGATGGACGGAAGCCTCATCTACTACCCAGACGAAAACCGTGGGAACCTCGAGGAGCGAATCCTCCTGAAGTTTCACTGTCTGAGCATAAAGTCTGGTGCGGATTGTGGTGGTGAGTTGGGGGTCACTGGGTGCAGAATGGGCCGTGTTCACTGGTTCTTCCAAAGAGGAGGTGTAACATGAGGTCATGTCCATCCACGAAAAGACCTTCTGAAACTCTGCAGGCCCAGCGGGGCTGAAACGGTGGATTTTATTATTATTTTTTCATTTTTATCTATAAAATTATATATGTTTTTTTTATTTTCCTCACTATCCTGCACAAAGGAAAAAATTGTGCCCTTGTTCCGTCGAGAAACGCCTCCCTTTCGGATAATGCAGCCGACGAGCTGCGCACGCGCAGAAGTGATGTCAGCCAGCTGATCCGGAAACCAGCTGGCCGTCACACCCGCGCATGGGCGAATCCTCGGATTAGATTGAGGGATATAGATATTGACATACTGTATATAGAGGTACAGAGAGCAGTGAGGAGGCGTAAACACACATATAGTGCTCTCTGTATCTATGCACATACTGTATTACCCCTCCGGCCAGTGAGCAGTATACTCCGCGCTGCTCTCTGTATATAACCATGTCTAGACCCCCTCTACCTGCTTGGCGTGTCTCGCGCATGCGCACTGAGTGGGAGGCATTATCTGATGATCAGAAATTGCCTCCGCTCTTGCTGCAACAGAGCTGGCTATTCCAAGGATCCGTGCATGCGCGGGTGTGATCCGTGCATGCACGGGTGGTCGCCAGATCAGCTGGCGTGATGTCACTCCTGTGCATGCGCAGATTGTCGGCGGCATTGTGTGACAGGCAGTATTATTTATTATTATTGTTCGTTATTTAGCGCCAGCATATTCCGCAGCGCTGTACAATGGGCACAATATAGACAGGGTTACAATACATTGAACAACATTTTGATAAACCAGTACAGGAGGAAACGAGGGCCCTATTCCCGTGGGAACTCAATCTAGAAGGGTTGAGGGATGGATGCAGGATGAGAGGACTGCAAGGAGTGATTGATGGACTGCAAGGTGAGAGCGATGGGCTGCAAGGTGATAGCGATGGGCTGCGCGGTGAGAGCGATGGGCTGCGCGGTGAGAGCGATGGGCTGCGCGGTGGGAGCGATGGGCTGCAAGGTGGGAGTGATGGACTGCAAGGTGGGAGTGATGGACTGCAAGGTGGGAGTGATGGGCTGCAAGGTGAGAGTGATGGACTGGTTGGGGCAGTGGGGTGTATCAGTGAGTCGGGTGGTCGGCTTCCCTGAATAGGAATGTCTTTAGGGGAAAGTCTGACAGTACAAGGGAGAGCATTCCAGAGGATGGGGGCTGCGTGGGAGAAGTCCTGCAGTCTATCATGACTGCGTGATGCGGGGAGAAGCTAGGTGCAGGTTGCTTTTTGACCTTAGGAAGCGGGATGTGGTGTATTTGGTGATTAGTGAGGACGGGTAGTGGGAGCTGAGTTAGTTGTTCGACAGAACACAGTCACAAAACGTGTCTCAGCGCTTCTCACTATATTGCGGTGGTTCCTCGCTGTGCACATTTTACCCCATTTTTTTGCATTCTCTTTCTTCTCCTGTTTGTCAAGGAGAGGCCACGTGCTCGCTGACGCTTTTCACCTTTTTTGAGCAGACATTTTGTAGTTTGTGTTTTTTTTTTCTTTCTCAATAGTCTGTTAATTTTTGTGCCCTCCTTTCATCATTTTCACCTTTCCTACTTTATAAACGTTGTTCTGTCCTTTCTCCTTTATTTATGCCAATTTATATCGTGAAAAAAAAAATAATGGACATAAAAATAAAGAAATAATAAAAATCTATCGGGATTTTTTTTTCAGTTTCATTGGGTTCAAACAGAAGTATATCATAACCTTGAAGAGCCCCCGCCCTCTGTTTTTATAGAGATTTTTTTTATTTATTTTTGTAGCTTAATTTGACCAGTAATCATCTTTATTTTACACCTTCCAGTGGAGTTTTGGGAGTTTTCTGTAGCTCTCAATCTGCCTGCTCGTCTCACGGAGGCGGCCATGTTTTTTGCTTCCTCTCTTTCATGGGAGGGATTAAACATCTAAAGCTGTGTGATTGACAGCACCGCCCGATATTAACTCTGAAAGGCTGAAAGGGTTCCCCACCATCCCACTGCTTAGCTGCAGTGCAAACAACTACATATTTAAATATACCCCCCCTTCCCCAAAAAACTCTATAGAGATTATTCACTAGCCTCTGAATTTGCCACCGTTATCTGCAATTTCGGGTTAATTAGCCAAATACCAATCAATATGACGAGATCCAGTGGCATCGAAATTGTCCAACAGAAGACTAACCTGTCTTCTATTCAGAGAACGCCGAAATGCCCTGATTTTCAGTGTTTCAGCTCGACAGGTTTAAACAGGTGAATCCAATAGGATTCAGTATAATAAAAGGAACATCATAATTTATTTTTTTTACAATTAATTTTTTGCAGAAACCCTTATTTTTTTTTTATAAAAGACCTTTTTTTTTTTAGTGTTTTTTTTTATAAAAAAAAATATTTTTATTGGTTTAAGCTCCTAATTAAGAGAACGGGAGACTTCCTATCATTTTATTTATATCTCCTTCAGTTGAATTCCTCGGGGCAATTTGGGCGCTATTCACTGACGTCCGATAACTGCTTTGACGATTCCATTTTCGCAGAAATTTGGTGACCATTCGCTAAATTGTGAAGTCACCGTATTTTTGGCAAAATGTAATCGCCGAAGTGAACCTTAATGCAAAGCACCTAAATTGCGTTTGGTTTCGTTGCTTTTTGAATAGACCCCCTATATATTTAGCTGACATTTGCATGGTAGGAAAGGGTTAACTGTCGAACCTTACGGAGCATCCAGCATCCCTATCTGTTCCGAAGACCTGTGAGTCATTTGCAATCGCTCTGAGTCTGTATGGGCGTTTAAGTTCAACGGCAGCTCTGTGGGAGTGTCTCCTGCTGTGAGAGCCGTAAATCCCTCCCCAGTGAAACGCTGCATGGATGTAATGCATTGTACCCTCTTGGTATGGGGCAGATGGTAGTTAATCCTCTGGTGCCCAGAGAAGACCTTTCTGTCCGCTGCTGGCCCCCGTGTGCTTGCTTGTAGCATAAGCAGGTAGCTGGCCATCAGGGAATCCCACTTCTGACACCAATAACCCTGCTATGACTGGTCAGACCCTACCTTCGGGATCCAAACTGAAAGTGACATATAATGCCAGGTGGGGCCCTTTTCTGTATCTGTGTAACCATGCTGTCTTTGTCTGGCAGATGTGCAGCCGCCGGAGGGGAGTCCACAGGATGCTATGTTACTGATACACCTGCGGGATCACACCAGGATTTACCTGTGTGCAGAGAGCCAGGATGATGCCGTGTGAGTACTGCCCCCCCACACCAAGCCGTTACCACCTGCTGGAGGTTTAATGATGGGGAAAATCATAATATAGATGCCAACGCGGCCTTCCAGTGTTCAGATGGGGCTCTGTGTATCTGGTTGTGGAAGGTTGGGACAGGTAAAGCCGGATTAGTATTGGATGCTGCCGTATAGAGGGTATGGATATTAACCAGATCTAACTCCCTGGCGGAACATTTGTGGTCGCTGACCTTCAGAGTCCTTGACGTTCTCCCGGCCCTCTGTCATGTTTCTACATCCTCTGCCAGTCAGTGCTTTGGCTGTGCCAGCAGAGCAGGTGGTGCCCGCCTGTCCCACCGGTGGTATGGAGCGATACCCCTGTGATCCACCTCCCTAATCTGATCTCCAAGGTCCCACCAGTCTTTGCAGTCCAAGCTTTTATGAGCACATCACTATGCATGACCCTGACACGATGGCCGACGGTGCTTCGTGGTTTGTGCAGTTGACAAATGGTCCATGTGCTGGTTTTTTTTCCATCCTTGGCTTCAGCTGCATTCGTCTTCACCTTTTGTATCAAACTGAAACGGGCCTTTAACAGCAACTGGGGTTTACTGGTCTCTGGCTTATGGACCAGACCCGAACCGGTTACAGCGTCCATCCCTTCTCTTCAGTCAGGCTGATCCACAGCAGCTTTCCCTCTCAAAACCCCCAGCCAGAACTTGAGGGAGTGCTGTATCTATCTATGTATTGCTACCCAAACACCAGACACTGCTTAATGCAGGGGAATGAATATTCTTTATTGGAAATGTGTCCAGTTATATGAGAAACAGAGGGGGAGGGGTAACATGACATAATCAGCAGAATACATTATCTACATGACGGGTGTGTGAATTCCTTCCGGAGACACAGAAACCTAATGAATGCACGCTAGACAGGATTAGGAAACACACAGCATCAGATCAATCTAAGGACAAACAGATAGCAAGAGCAATACATCTGCATTGTATCTCAAACACAAACTAACTCCTAAAATACAAACAGCTTCAAGATAGAAACACATTTAACTTGTTAAAATATCACAAGAAAAAAAGTTGTCATCTGCGCTCGTTTCTATACAATTCCATGTGCAACAAAACACAATTAGAGGTTTTTGTTTGCTCAAATGGCCATTGAAGCATAAGCTCACTCGCCACATCACGGCACCTCTTGGTGCAGCTGCTCAGAGGAGCGGCTTTTGGTTACATTGGTTAGGTACTCACACTACATAGAGGTGCCGTGATGGGGCGAGTGAGCTTACGCTTCAATGGCCATTCGAGCAAACTAAAACCTCTGTGTTTTTGTTGCACATGGAATTGTATAGAAACGAGCGCAGATGTCAACTTTTTTTTTCTTGCTATATTTTATACATGAACTGGGTTGTTGCTCCTGGTTGATGCAGCCGCTCTGGTGAGTATGGGCGCGACGCCATTTTTTCTGTATGTATTTATTTGCAAAGTATTTTACCAGGAAGGATACACTGAGATTTCTCTCATTTTCAAGTATTTAACCTGTTAACCCTTTTGCCCATTGTCCTTGAGAACTGGCTTTGCCATATTGGTCCACAATCTCTTGGCAGGAGGCCAGCATCCACACTTCTCCAACAGGCACAGAGCCCATGTATAGTGTGGGTAAGGGTGCCCAGGAGGGTGAGGGCACAAAGGTAGAGGGACGTTTTGGTTACAGGGGCAAACGAGCAGCTACCTACCCATATATTAAACAGAGGAGCAACTTCTGTCCAAGGTTTGTGAAAGATTGTTCTAAACCAGTGATGGTGAACCTTGGCAACCCAGATGAATTGGAATTACAGGTCCAGTGATGCTCAGAAAGCCTTGAAGCTGGTGAAACATCATGGGACATGTAGTATGGAATCATCTGGGTTGCCAAGGTTCACCATCACTGTACTAGGTCCTAAAGGATTATCTGCTGATATTTTGGCCTGAGCTCAAGTGTCCCAATTTTATTGCATGTGAATTTTCCATTGATTAACCCCTTGATGTCTATATAAAAGATGTTCTTTTTGGTGTGCTCACTGGCTGATGTCTTTCAGGGCTTGGAAGATGGCTCTGGAGGATGCAAAATATTTCCCGGTAAGTGATCTCTCTGCATCGATGCACCTTTTTTTAGCAGGGCTCAATTTCTACTCGCCTAAAGCCGCGGGAGCAATGGAAATGGGCTCTTTAACCCCTTCACTCCCAAGATCGGGCCAACTCGGGTCTTCAAAGGCGCCATCAGGTGCTCAATATCGAGTTATCTTGATCTGAAGCTGTGCAGTACAAAAGCAAAAGGAAATTTGTTTGCTGCAAAGCATTTTATTTGCATTTGGGCTTCATAAGGTGCCCCTAAAGTTTTAGCCGCGTGACCACGATGCCCGAGCTGCTAAAACTGTTTAAAATCATCCGGGGAATGCGTCTCAAATCTCCCAAATACTCAAAGCCAGCAGCTACAGTAACTCCTTTTGGCCACTAGGTGGCGACATCCTCCTGCCAAATAGGCCATTACAGTAAGGAATACACTGGGAATATTCCCAAATATTTCTTATAATTAAAAAGGATTTTCTGAAAAAAAACACTGGTTCCTGACAGTGTTTTTTTTTAAAAAAAATTATTCACTTGGTAGTGAAGAGGTTAAAAAAAATTATTCCCACGTCACAGAGGGAGGATACAGAGGAAGTTTGGGATACGGTCACCTTTTAAACCCTAACCAGTGGAGCTGATGGTGACGCGCTCGCCACGTGTGATGGGACGTGCGCCCGCAGAACGACTACTGATTAAAAAAGTAACGTTATTACACAACAGGGATAACTATAGATACAGAGGGAGGGGCATGGAGTTGTGCCAGTGGCACTGGTCACTGCGTCCACCCTGTCCTGGTCACTGGCATGCAAACTGTGCCAAGAAAGGCAGCGTAAGTTGCAACCGGTAGTACAGCAAGGCATTTTGGGCAGTTTGCAGGAGAGCCTTGGGTATGCCTGCAGCTCAGTCAGCTGCAAACACAGCTGCCAGTTTTACAGGATCATCCAAATTTTATTGAAGCACAGCAAACTATGTTACCAGGCCCCTTTCTGTCTACCTGATTGGTGATCAGCTGGTAGTCTATTACACCCTTCAGCTACTAGATTACATAGCCGAAAGCAGGCAGAGAGTCCTGCGCATTGAATGTCCTTAGCCAAAAATCCACAACGCCGAAAACCCACAGCGCCGAAAACCCACAACGCCGAAAACCCACAGCTCTGAAAACCCACAGCTCCGAAAACCCACAGCGCCGAAAATCCACAGCTCTGAAAATCCACAGCTCCGAAAATCCACAGCTCCGAAAATCCACAGCGCCGAAAACCCCCAGCTCCGAAAACCCACAGCTCCGAAAACCCACAGCGCCGAAAACCCACAGCGCCGAAAATCCACAGCACCGAAAACCCAGTGCCGAAAACCCCCAGCGCCGAAAACCCCCAGCACCGAAAACCCCCAGCTCCGAAAACCCCCAGCTCCGAAAACCCACAGCTCCGAAAACCCACAGCGCCGAAAATCCACAGCACCGAAAACCCAGTGCCGAAAACCCCCAGCGCCGAAAACCCCCAGCACCGAAAACCCACAGCGCCGAAAATCCACAGCTCTGAAAACCCCCAGCGCCGAAAACCCACAGCGCCGAAAACCCACAGCGCCGAAAATCCACAGCTCTGAACACCCACAGCTCTGAACACCCACAGCGCCGAAAACCCCCAGCTCCGAAAACCCACAGCGCCGAAAATCCACAGCGCCGAAAACCCACAGCTCCGAAAACCCAAAGCTCCGAAAACCCACAGCTCCGAAAACCCACAGCTCCGAAAACCCACAGCGCCGAAAATCCACAGCGCCGAAAACCCTCAGCGCCGAAAACCCCCAGCGCCGAAAACCCCCAGCGCCGAAAACCCCCAGCTCCGAAAACCCACAGCGCCGAAAATCCACAGCGCTGAAAACCCCCAGCGCCGAAAACCCCCAGCTCCGAAAACCCAAAGCTCCGAAAATCCACAGCGCCGAAAACCCCCAGCGCCGAAAACCCCCAGCTCCGAAAACCCACAGCGCCGAAAATCCACAGCGCTGAAAACCCCCAGCGCCGAAAACCCCCAGCTCCGAAAACCCAAAGCTCCGAAAATCCACAGCGCCGAAAACCCCCAGCTCCGAAAACCCAAAGCTCCGAAAACCCACAGCGCCGAAAACCCACAGCGCCGAAAATCCACAGCGCCAAAAATCCTTCCTATGAGTTTGTGCCAATCTAAAAAAATAAATATATGTAATTTGTGTGTGTGTATATTATGAAGCTGTCTTGTGTTTTGTAAGACCCCACCAGGCATCCTGTCTACTTGTATGGATGGACAAGGGGATGGAGGGACTGAATTATTATTATTTTTTTCTTTCTGTACATTCTGGTAACTTTTTGTTCTGTCCTGTGGCAGGTGTATGTGTACGACCCTTACGATGACCATTACCAGGCGGTTCCCATGAACGCTCATCACGCGGTGTACACGGATTCCGGGTACGGACACTGCGGCTACGGTAAGTGTCCAAGAGATGTGAAATAGTCTAAAAAGCGATAAAGTTTCATACAAAACTCTTAATAAGAATGAACGTGTACCGTCTCAGCGTCAGCAATACCATGTCGACGTTATTATACATAGAAAGTATATATTTAATAGATATAATATATATACACTCTATTTTATTCACCTCCATGAAAGGATTGGGAAACATGTACCGGTCACTCAGGCACGTTTTGGACATGGTTTCCAGCGCTCAGTCTACTGCTTTAAATAAAAACATAATAATAAATTGATATATATATATATTATACACTATATTGCCAAAAGTATTGGCTCACCCATCCAAATAATCAGAATCAGGTGTTCCAATCACTTCCATGGCCACAGGTGTATAAAATCAAGCACCTAGGCACGCAGACTGTTTTTACAAACATTTGTGAAAGAATGGGTCGCTCTCAGGAGCTCAGTGAATTCCAGCGTGGAGCTGTGATAGGATGCCACCTGTGCAACAAATCCAGTCGTGAAATTTCCTCGCTCCTAAATATTCCACAGTCACCTGTCAGCTGTATTATAGGAACGTGGAAGAGTTTGGGAACGACAGCAACTCAGCCACCAAGTGGTAGGCCACGTAAACTGACGGAGCAGGGTCAGCGGATGCTGAGGCGCATAGTGCGAAGAGATCGCTAACTTTCTGCAGAGTCAATCGCTACAGACCTCCAAACTCCATGTGGCCTTCAGATTAGCTCAAGAACAGTGCGCAGAGAGCTTCATGGAATGGGTTTCCATGGCCGAGCAGCTGCATCCAAGCCATACATCACCAAGTGCAATGCAAAGCGTCGGATGCAGTGGTGTAAAGCACGCCGCCACTGGACTCTAGAGCAGTGGAGACGCGTTCTCTGGAGTGAGGAATCACGCTTCTTCATCTGGCAATCTGATGGACGAGTCTGGGTTTGGCGATTGCCATGAGAACGGTACTTGTCTGACTGCATTGTGCCAAGTGTAAGTTTGGTGGAGGGGGGCTTATGGTGAGGGGTTGTATTTCAGGAGCTGGGCTTGGCCCCTTAGTTCCAGTGAAAGGAACTCTGAATGCTTCAGCATACCAAGACATTTTGGACAATTCCATGCTCCCAACTTTGTGGGAACAGTTTGGAGCTGGCCCCTTCCTCTTCCAACATGACTGTGCACCAGTGCACTAAGCAAGGTCCATAAAGACATGGATGACAGAGTCTGGTGTGGATGAACTTGACTGGCCTGCACAGAGTCCTGACCTCAACCCGATAGAACACCTTTGGGATGAATTAGAGCGGAGACTGAGAGCTAGGCCTTCTCGTCCAACATCAGTGTGTGACCTCACAAATGCGCTTCTGGAAGAATGGTCACAAATTCCCATAAACACACTCCTAAACCTTGTGGACAGCCTTCCCAGAAGAGATGAAGCTGTTATAGCTGCAAAGGGTGGACCAACGTCATATTGAACCCTATGGATTAGGAATGGGATGTCACTTAAGTTCATATTCGAGTCAAGGCAGGTGAGCCAATACTTTTGGCAACATAGTGTGTATATATATATATATTATAATCTCATCAATTATATATATACTCGCCACACAGGACATACTTGAAAACGAGAGAAATCTCAATGTATCCTTCCTGGTAAAATCCTTTCACAAATTATATATCCTATGAAGGGATCACTTAAAATTCAGGCCAGTGTTTTAAAGCAAAGCCCTGAGCCCAAACTGCTCCATGAGCTGCTACTCAGTGACTTGCAGCTCCCCCTGCTGGCCAGATATTTAAACAAGAACGTAGGGTATCCTGAAGTTATGCGGCCCTGTCTCATATGAGCCACATGGCCATTTATACAAACACAACATCTAAAAGACTTTGCATCAAATTATAGTTAAATAAGACATAAAAGTCACCCCATTTTTTTTTTAGAAACAGAGCCACATAATTTTTCCTTTATATACAAAACCACATAATGAAGGAAAAAATGGAAAACCTGCTGTATATGATCTTTACAAATGCGTGTCTTTGCATAAATTGCAATTAAGTGGCATAAATGTCCTTAAGTAGTTAAAAAATAGCAGGCAATGTATATTACACAGAATATGTGCGATGGCTCCCTCTAGTGACGGAAAGCTAGAAGCAGAGGAGCAATAAGCACGAGGCGATCTATACATACAGCGGCTAAACTCTGTTAATTGACATACACATAGCTTGTTCATTTAAGGACATTTTCTATTTCCATAATATTTAATCTTAAACCTACCAAGGATAGACCGGGTGTCCAAAAACCAATGGTAAACCCCCAATGTTTCGGCACTGTGGCCTTCTTCCAGGGGATGCTGGCCAAAATCTGGTCGTGCACGTGACTCGGTTCTTAAGATGGAAATGGGATGCAGCACTGTGTAAGATACTGGTCTAAGCAGGACCGGCCCAAGCCTCTGTGCTGCCTGAAGCTATGGATGAAATGCTGCCCCCACCAAAAAAAAGATGCAGTGTGTAGGAGCGTGTCAGAGCTCCACAGCAATAAAACTCACAGTAATGTGCAGTGTGTATGAGCGTATCAGAGCTCCACAGCAATAAAACTCACAGTAATGTGCAGTGTGTATGAGCGTATCACAGAGCTCAACAGCAATAAAACTCACAGTAATGTGCAGTGTGTATGAGCGTATCAGAGCTCCACAGCAATAAAACTCACAGTAATGTGTGCATGTGTATGAGCGTATCACAGAGCTCCACATCAAAAAACTCGCAGTAATGTGCAGTGTGTATGAGCGTATCACAGAGGCTCCACAGCAATATACTCACAGTAATGTGCGGTGTGTATGAGCGTATCACAGAGCTCCACAGCAATAAAACTCACAGTAATGTGCAGCGTGTATGAGCGTATCACAGAGCTCCACAGCAATAAAACTCAGTAATGTGCGGTGTGTATGAGCATATCACAGAGCTCCACAGCAATAAAAGTCAGTAATGTGCGGTGTGTATGAGCGTATCACAGAGCTCCACAGCAATAAAACTCACATAATGTGCATGTTAGCGTATCAGAGCTCCACAGCAATAAAACTCACAGTAATGTGCAGTGTATGAGCGTATCACAGAGCTCAACAGCAATAAAACTCACAGTAATGTGCAGTGTGTATGAGCGTATCAGAGCTCCACAGCAATAAAACTCACAGTAATGTGCAGTGTGTATGAGCGTATCACAGAGCTCCACATCAACAAAACTCGCAGTAATGTGCAGTGTGTATGAGCGTATCACAGAGCTCCACAGCAATATACTCACAGTAATGTGCGGTGTGTATGAGCGTATCACAGAGCTCCACAGCAATAAAACTCACAGTAATGTGCAGCGTGTATGAGCGTATCACAGAGCTCCACAGCAATAAAACTCAGTAATGTGCGGTGTGTATGAGCATATCACAGAGCTCCACAGCAATAAAAGTCAGTAATGTGCGGTGTGTATGAGCGTATCACAGAGCTACACAGCAATAAAACTCACAGTAATGTGCGGTGTGTATGAGGGTATCACAGAGCTCCACAACAATAAAACTCACAGTAATGTGTGGTGTGTATGAGCGTATCACAGAGCCACACAGCAATAAAACTCGCAGTAATGTGCGGTGTGTATGAGGTATCACAGAGCTCCACAGCAATAAAACTCAGTAATGTGCGGTGTGTGTATGAGCAATCACAGAGCTCCACAGCAATAAAACTCAGTAATGTGCGGTGTGTATGAGCGTATCACAGAGCTCCACAGCAATAAAACTCAGTAATGTGCGGTGTATGAGCGTATCACAGAGCTCCACAGCAATAAAACTCAGTAATGTGCGGTGTGTATGAGCGTATCACGGAGCTACACAGCAATAAAACTCACAGTAATGTGCGGTGTGTATGAGGGTATCACAGAGCTCCACAGCAATAAAACTCACAGTAATGTGCGGTGTGTATGAGCGTATCACAGAGCCACACAGCAATAAAACTCACAGTAATGTGCGGTGTGTATGAGTGTATCACAGAGCCACACAGCAATAAAACTCACAGTAATGTGCAGAGTTGCTGCAGTAAGTGGCCCGGTGGCGCGGCCAGCCTGCCGATGGCGGCACCATTACATTTTTTTTCAGTGCGATCACGGCGTCCTGGTTCCCTTCTCACGAGAAGGGAACCAGGGTGCCACGATCGGACGGAGGAGAATGCGATTACGGGAGATCAGCGAGGGAGCGCAGGGACAGGTATGTATCCAGCCAGAGTGTGGCTCGTGGTTACCGCTTTCAGCAGTGAAATTTAACCCGAGCCACACTCTGGTAAACCGCCAGGGGGCTGAAAAAATTGGACCAATTCTGACATATAAAATATGTCAGAATCGTAACGCCGGTGAGGTTAAGTCCTGGCTGAGGGTTATGAGAGAATGAAAGCTGCTGCAGATCTGCTTGACTGGAGAGAAGGGATGGATGCTGTAACAGGTTTAGGTCAGGTACACAAGCCGGGGTCCAGTAACCCCAGTTGCTGTTCACAACCCCGGAAAAGGAAATTAAAAAATATCCCCCCCCCCCATATACACTCACTCTATTTTTCTGGTGGTGGCTCCTGACCCTGTGGGGGATGGGAAGGGCACAAACCAGCTTGGAGACGGGTCGGACTCAAAGCTTTACCCTGATTGGATGATGTAGCGAATGTTTTTTATACATTTCTTTTTGTAAATGAGAGATTCTCTCCGCCCGTCCTGTGCTTGATTTGCCGTATATAATACCCCCGCATTAATTCACCCTTGTCTTTTCTCCTGCAGCTCACGGGGTGCCGCACGTCCTCGTTCGACAAAACCCATATGATCGATACGGCGAGCAGTTGGCCCTGGGGCTCCTGGCCGGCGCTGTCACCGGATCTGCCCTGAGCTCCCTGATGTGGCTGCCATGTTGGTTTTAGAATCTCTGAGAGACGCTGGACTTTCCTGGCAGTACCGGCGGTATCTGCTGTGATCCGGATGGACCTACACGCCCTTTGCGTGCTGTAGATAAAATGCTCTCTGTCTGCGGAAAACGTCCTTGTCCTCCATGACTCGTCTCTGTGACGGAAGCAAAGTAGGGGTTTGATAAAGTCTAGGAATCTGCTTGTAAATCGCCGGATCCTGGTGTCACCGGGACCACTCGCCGAACCCGGCTCAGTCCAACATAAAGCCTCCAGTCTGTCATGTTCGAACATTCAGCCCCCTTTCTCATTGCTGATCCTATCATTCTGGGCGAAACGTCCGTCATGACCAAAGCATCTTAGATTTTCCTCCATTTTCTCCCTGTCCTTCTACATGTTAAAATATATATATATATATCATTATTTTAAACTGCCACCCCGCCAAAAAAAAAAAAGTTTATAGAAATTTTGGGGGGGGGGTGTGGCTGGTGTTAGTAAAAAAATAAAAATAAAGAGTTAAATTTATATATTTTTGGTGGTGGCAGGAAAAAAAATCCAGAGCTTTTAACCCCTTCCCTACCAAGTGATTTTCCAAAAATCCACTGTCAGGAACCAGCGTTTTTTAATTTTTTTTATTTAATTGCACAGTAAGAAATATTTGGGAATATTCCCAGTGTATTTCTTGCTGTAATGATCTATCGGGAAGGGAGATGTCGCCATCTACTGGCTAAATGGAGTTACTGCAGGTAGAACTGCAGCCCTTGGCTCCGCGTCGGCTGGGTAACTCCGTGTATGTCAGGACATTCTTCAGCCGGTTTTTAAACAGTTTCGACACCTCGGCCACTATACCCACAGGGCTAAAACTTTGGGGGGGGGGCCGTCTGGAGCCATAAAGGAAACAAAATCTGTTTACAAAACAATGCGTCTTCATTTGCAGCGATGCAACAAAGCTCTGGCTGGTGATGACACGATCCCGGGCTGCTGCTGATTTCGTATACACAAGCACGGTAGTGAAGGAGTTAAAGTGGTTTAGTTTCCTTTACAGCAGAGGAAAAAAATTCTCCCCATTATGTGAAATCTTTCTCTACGGATGACCTTGTGTTCTGTCCTGTAAACGAACAGGTGACCAGGAACACGCTGGCATTAGCCCTGTATGTATCTGTCGTGTGAAACGTTGTATTTTCTTCTAAAACACATTAAAATGTATGACTATTCTTGATGAGGGAGATCTTCTTCAGGTTGTGCTTCATTTCTGCGCTGGGTCTGAGCGTTCCATGTTCTTATCCGTTACAATACACCGATTACCCCAGTGACGGTACTTATACCACAATGGATACAGGTCCTCGTACTTGCCCAGGAATTATCCCCCACGGCTGGAGGAGATCCTCACGCCAAGGTTCCAATGCAGCAGAAAATAAAACGTTAAAAATCCAGCAAAGTAATGGGAATAAAGTTGGTTTATTAGCACAGTAAGCAAGACGACGTTTCAACCTCTGTAAGGTCTTCGTCAAGGCTGCACTGTGACAGTTTTTTTTTCTTCACCTTTCTTACGGTTTGCCTTTACATATGGTCCTCCTTTCGCATACCAAAGCCATCATCTGGCCAAATTGGACCCATGATGCTCGTTACAGTTACAGGCATGTATATAGCGCCAGCATAGTCTGCATTGCTTTACAATGGGGGAGCACAAATATGAGACGTATATTATACAAGAGGAAATGACAACCCTGCCCGTAGAATAGCTTGACTTGGAAATACAGCACTTTAACTAAGTGCTCAGCCAGACATCCCGTGAGCTTACAATCTAAGGGACGGGGGTAACTGAAACAAATGGGAGCAGGGGGAATGTGGAGCTGGTGGCCAGAAAGAATGTAGCAGGGATTGTATGGGAAGGACCAGAAGCTTGGTATGAGTAAGAGTAATTAGAGAGAACAGTGGAAACAGCTGGAAAGGAGACCTGAAATTGTGGACCAGGTCTGGGTGGGACAGCAGAGTGGAGAAATATGGATCTGTCTGTGTATGCTGGAGGAAAGAGAGAATGGAGATTTGGTAAGAGTTCCCTTAAGTATTTACAACGCAGGAGGAGGCGGCGTGTGGTTTTCTGGAACATCACGGCATTAATAATATACCACATGTAACACTGAGACATGTGATAAACCTTCTATATGTTGGATCCAGTGACACGCCAGCAATTTAAGGGGTTATTCAAATTCACTAGCCTCCGAATTGGCCTCGACTTGCACTGGATGGTGCATTACAATGTATCTGCAATTTCGGGACAAAGCCATCAATTCGCCAAATATAGGTGTATTGGACGGCGAAATACAGTGCAATTCATTGGCACCGAAATTGCTCCATAGAAGAATATCATGTCTTCTATTCACAGAACTGCACCAAAATGCCCAATTTTCTGTCTCAATTCCACAGGATTAATGTCAAAACGTATCTTTTTTAAAAAAAAAAAATTAAAACCATTTTTTTGCAAAAACACTTTATTTTTTAAAAGACTTTTTTATTTTGTAACCAAACTTCCTTTTTATTCAGCTTTTTTTTATTATTTAGTCACATTTTTATTGGTTTAAGCTCCTACTAGGAGAGGACTTTTTTTTTTTTTTCTTCTTTCAGTTCGGCGGAATTTGCCGATACCAATTTGGTGGGTATCGGCGTAATTCGATGGTTTTCGCCAATGTCCGATAACTGCTTTGAGGACTCAAATTTCAGCAAAATACGGTGACCATTCGCTAAATAGTGAATTTACTGTAATTTCAGCTAAATGGAATCGCCGAAATGGGTCGAAACGCAAAGCCAAGTTCGGTGCTTTATGAATAGACCCTTTAGGCCTGCGTCAGACGAACGCAGTGATCACTTCCGTGTTGCCGCACAGTTTAACGTCCGTCGTAGCATAGAATAATGAGCAATAGAGACCCACACACGACCTACGTGCGCACCGAACAGCACACGCACAACGCACGTGGCAAACGGACGCAAGTTAGGCAAGAAAGCAACACCGCTACGTGCAGAGTGCGCCACATCCGCGTAGTGTTCTGTGTGAGTGATGAAATGTCAGACGCAGCGCATTTGCGACGTCCAGCACCTTGACGCACACAATGGCTTTTCGTATCCTTTTCAAATTTTTATCATTTTTCATATTAATTTTATTTCCCATAATTCCCTTTTTTTTTCTACGTCCGTCAAGAAAAACGGACCGTGTTTCTAGATGTAGCGGTGGCGCGTTGTGTTTGTCATGTTCTGCTAAGGGACACTTGCTTAAAGCTATAAGATGGTCAGGATGTGAGAAGTGCTCCCCCGATTGTTTGAAAACACTGGGTGAAGCAGAGGCGTTTCCTCCACTCCACTGGTGTATTTTGGCCTAGGCCAACAAGGCCCAGGCCTAGGGCGGCACTTTCCAGGGGGCGGCGGCCCGCTGGGTGGCCCCACCCCTAAAAAAAAAAAAAAAAAAAATTTTTTTTTTTTTACTTTTGCAAACTATTTTACCAGGAAGGAAACATTGAGATGTCACTAATTTTCGAGTATGTCCTGGTTAGGCAAGGCCTAGGCTTTCACTTTCCAGGGGGCAACAAAAAACCTCACCACTAATTGGGTTACTCACAGAGCACCGAAATGACGCCAACATTTTGGTGTTCTGTAGTTCCCTGCACTTCGGGGAATGAAATTTCCCAAACCTGCAGTGAATTCACCATTCACCGCAGGGTCCCCAAAGTGCATGGAGTCGGCCGCTGTATGCTGCCACCGCAAACCCATGGCCTGCTGTTTTCAAAAGAACTACTGAACGAAAATGTCTGGAATTTACATATAAGATCCTATGATTGATAATAAAAAGTTCTGTTACAGAAAAAGGAGAACCGCTATTAAAAAAAAGGGGGGAATTTAGCCCAAAAAATTCTGAAAAATCACTAAAAGGTACAAAAAAAAAATCAATAAATAAATAAAGACTTTTTACTGCAGATTAAAATAATAAATGGTTTAATAGATATTGCATATAAAACGGGAATATTTTTAACATTGAAACCTATGGGGTTCGCCTGAATAAACCTGCTGATTGAAACCACTGAACATCAGGGCATTTCACTGACATTTCTCTGCCGTTTGGTGTTCTCTGAATAGATTAACCATTACTTCTCTATGGGGATTTGCACTGCCTTCAAACAGCACCGTACTTGCTGGCAGTTCGCCAAACTTGTGTGTGAGCGTATCACCAGAGCAGTGGTGTACTTAGAGGAGTGGCGGAGGGTGGGCCGCCCCAGGTACCAGTGATTATTGGGGTGTCATTAAGGGGTACTAGAAGGTGCCACTGTCACTGTGTGTCAGCTTTGAGCTGTGTTCTCAAACAACGAGCAGCAGAGCATGGCGTTTGCATACGGAATAAAATCGAATAGAATAAAAATCCCCCTTTCCTCCCTCCATAGCTACTCCCCTGCCCCGCAGCAGCTGTAGGAGAGGGGAGGGGGATGTGATTTGTGTCCAGAGAGAGAAGATGACAGTAAACGGCAGGTAAAGGGGGGGGGGTTTCAGCAGAATATGAAGCCCTGTCTGCTTACTGCTGTTTAAAGTGGACCTTTCCTTAACCAGCACTGCAGTGATAGAAATTTGTCATTGAGCTGCCTGGCTCCTGGGGAGGCTGCTTGCGTGCAGGTCACACTCGGTCCGGCCAGTCAGGTGGTACTGAGTCTCAGTACCACCTGACTGGCTGAACCACGTGACACGCATGCACGCAGCTGCCCACCCTTTCGTTAACATGGACTGTCACTCTATTCTGGACTGAACACCCACCGGGAAGGGAATCAAAGCCACGGTGCACCCTCTGGCAGTGGCACCCCACTGCTGACAAGATGGCTCCACGCACAGGCACAGCCGTGATCCTAACGTGGCCTGGAGGGACCTCCTGCTGAGTCTGTACACAGTCCCTGCTGACTCTGCACACAGCCCTACCGCGGACAGAGGCCGGTAAATGTAGAATAAATAATTGCTGTGTGCTCATATACACTCGGTTTGCTGGGAGTTTTATTGCAGTGGATTCTGATGCACTCATACACACCACACATTGCATTGCTGGGAGTTTTATTGCAGTGGATTCTGATGCATTCATACACACCGCACATTGCATTGCTGGGAGTTTTATTGCTGTGGATTCTGTGATACACACTGCATATTACTGTGAGTTTTATTGCCCTGGAGCTCTGGGATACGCTCATACACACTGCACATTACTGTGAGTTTTATTGCTGTGCAGTTCTGTGATATGCTCATACACCCTGCACATTTCTGTGGGTTTTATTGCTTTGCAGCTCTGATATGCTCATACACAGTGCCCATTTCTGTGGGTTTTATTGCTATGCAGCTCTGTGATACGCTCATATGCAGTGCACGTTTCTGTGGATTTTATTGTTCCACCAATTAGAGCAGCTGTGATCCCGTTTACTTGACATGCGTGGCTGTTCTTTGTAAAAATACTTGAATTTAAACATTTCATAATTTTCTTTATCTCAATAGATACATTTGAAATGGTATACAAAATATACAAGTAGGCACTTGGTATCCACTTTTAATATAAAGAGAGGAAAAGGTGGAGCTTAAAGAGGAAGGGTGGGGATTAACCAGGAAGAGGTGTGCCCTTGACAGGAAGGGGTGTCTCAAATTTAAATTAGGGGGTGCACGAGTTTAGTCAGGCCTAGGGCAGCACAAAACCTAAATACACCACTGCCCAGCGTCACCATCACCCGGGATTTTTGAGTTTCCTGGCAGCGAGTCACCAGTGATGTCGGCGTGCTCTCTGTGAGCCGACACCACCCTCTGCGGTAGCGAGTGTTCTCAGACAGGCAGCGATGGAGCGGTACACAGCTGTGGATGGTGGACATGGTTACCCTGTTGCCTAGGACAGAAGGTCCGGCTGTGATTCATCTGATTGAGGCAGGTGCTGGGAAAATTGGAGGAAGGGGGGGGGGGAAGAGATCTTTATCTTCCTACCTGTTAATATAGTCATAGCACTGGTTGTACATTGTGTATCGTAAGGATCATAGGCGTGCGCAGCCTATTGCATTAGGGTGTGCACCCAAAAGTTCAAACACTATATTCACAGCAGGGTGGGGCAATTTGATTCCCCGAAGTGTGGGGAACAACAGTCGGCGACATTTCAACGCTGTGTGAATGACTCCTAGAGTGGTATATATATATAAAAATGTATTCACATTCACGCACCCTTAGGCAAACATACACAGAAACACAGTCACGCATTCAGCCAATCATTACTCCAGGAGTCATTCACAGAGCATTGAAATGTCGCCGACTGTTGTTCCCCACACTTCGGGGAATCAAATTGCCCCACCCTGCTGTGAATTCACCATTCACCGCAGGGCCCCCAAAGTGCAGGGAATCAGCCACTCGCAACAGGAACCAGGACGCCGCGAGCGGCCGGAGGTGACAGCAAGGGAACGCAGGGACAGGTATGTAACAGCCCAGGTGTGGCTCGGGGTTACTGCTTTCAGCATTGAAATTTAACCGCGATGCAGGGCAAGGGGGCAATGCCAGGCTGAGACAAGGACACGGGTGCCGAATTTTGCACACAGCAGCCTGTTTAAAGACAAATACCTGCATTTACACACACAGCCATACGTTCACATAACTATATATCCCCTACACCCCGGGGGTATGTAGCAATAAAACTCCCAGTAGTGTGTGGTATGTGTGTGAACGTAGCCGAGAATCCACAGCAATAAAAACTCACAGTAATGTGCGGTATGTATGAGCGTGTCACAGAGCTCCACAACAAAACTCACAGTAATGTTTGCTGTGTATGGGTGTATCAGAATCTACAGCAATACGACTCACAGTAATGTGCAACGTGTATGAGCAGATCACACATTCCACAGCAATAAAACACCCAGCAAAGTGCTGTGTGCATGAGCGTATCACAAAATCCACAGCAATAAAACCCCAGTATTGTGCTCTGTGTATGAGCGTATCACAAAATCCACAGCAATAAAACCCCCAGTAATGTGCTGTGCGTATCACAAAATCCACAGCAATAAAACCCCCCAGTAATGAGTTCTGTGTATGAGCGTATCACAAAATCCACAGCAATAAAACCCCCCAGTAATGTGCTGTGTGTATCAGCGTATCACAAAATCCACAGCAATAAAACCCCCCAGTAATGTGCTGTGTGTATCACAAAATCCCCAGTAATGTGCGGTGTGTATAATAATAATAATAATATGTAATATAAAAAAGTCCTCTCCTGCTTACTTTTTTTTTTCCCCATTGCAGGGAGGGGGTTGAATTTTGGTCCAGAGGGGGGGGGGGGAGAGTCCAGAAGGGGGGTCAAGGAGGGGGAACCCGGCTGGCCACATCCAATGGATAGCCGCGCCGGGACCTCTCACCCCCGCAGGCAGCCTCTGCTTCCCTGGTGGTCCGGTGGCTGTGGGGTGCTGCACCGCGATCTGTGCTTACAGTCCGCAGTGCACGTCCCACGAGTGACTGGACTCGAGCTGAGCGCCCGATCGCAGGTGACCTGTCACCTGACCGCCGGCGCTCTGACACAGTCAGTAAGCACTGGCGGTCAGATGACAGGTTATCAGCAATTGCTGGCGCTCAGCTCGTGACCAGTCACTCGCTGTGGGACGTGCACTGCGGACTGTAAGCACAGATCGCGGTGCAGCACCCACATCCACCGGACCACCAGGGAAGCGGAGGCTGCCGCCAGGCCTGCGAAAGTGAAGGGTCCCGGCAGCTATCCGTTGGATGCGGCCAGCCGGGACCCAGAGTGTTCCGCGGGGTGTGCCGGGGGCCGGCATTAGGGTGTGCCCAGGCACACCCCGTGCGCACGCCTATGGTAAGGATCCATCAACCTCCCCAGCCAGTTCACGGCCCACTAGGTGTATACCCAGTCCTAAAAGTATGACCAACAGGTCTATTCACTAAAAGGTGAGATTTGGGAGAAATGGCAGAAGTGAACAATCTAGACCAAATAGCCGATTTGGAAAGTGAGATAAATGGGAGAATTTTTATGGTTTGGCTATTTTGACATAGAAGAATGGCTGGAGAAGTGAAAATTCTGAGTTTCACCTTTTCTTTGAATAGACCTGTGAGTATTTCAGGGATAATAGTCAGGAATCCTCTGGTTGGAGTTGTGCCAAAACATCTGGAGGGCTAAGGATGCCGACGCCTGATTTACATCTCCTGTGACGCACAAGGCCCTCATTGTGTGGCCTTATGGGAAATGTAGTTCGAAAACATCTGTAGGGCCGCAGCTGCTGACCCCTGCTCTAGAAGGAGAGGAAGGACCAACTTGAATGCTTTGAATTCTCCGTAGGGGGTCAGGGAACGGGCCGACGTGGTTGGAACTCAAGTTGGAAATTAAATAAGGATTCATTAAGTCAATAATTTTGCTCAAGAAAAATTCTCCCCCCCCACACACACACACACACTTTTGCATATCCACCTTTTTCCAATATGGCGCATGATGTTGTGTAAGGATACAAAGTGTATAGAAAAATACATCATCTATGCCAGTGTTGGAGCAGCGCTCCCTCGGATTTTCACTGCGGTCTGGCGGTCAGAGTAATAAATTGATGCATAATTCCGGTATCCTGGGCGCTGGTGCACGGGACAGAGACGAGAACATAGGACAGAGACGAAACCACGTGGCACACGGACCTTATCCTTGGGTAAAACGTTTTATCCATTGCTGTAGTAATGAGGGAAAATTTAAGTGTGTTTTATTGAGGTGCGCTCCCCCCAACTAATATATATATATAATTAGATAAGCCGTGTTAGTCCAGATGCCAAAATCACCAGAGTATAGCCATACCCAGGGCCGGTGCTAGCCTATTTTGTGCCCTAGGCAAGACCAGCTACTTGCGCGCACCCCCCCAAAAAAGAAAGCTCACATGGATATATTTGCCCCCAGGCTCACACATGGATATATCTGCCCCCAGGCTCACACATGGATATATCTGCCCCCAGGCTCACACATGGATATATCTGCCTCCAGCTCCGTCTCTCGCCCTCGGCACCTCGTTTGACTCCTTCACACCAGCGACTGACGTGAGGGCGCCCGTGCTGCAGCCAGCCCCAATACGTGCCGGCGTAGCCGCTGGCGTCAAGGAGACGGAGGTGTGGACTTGGCAGCACCAAGTCCACGCCTCTGTCTCCTTGACGCCAGCGGCAATGCTGGCACGTATTGGGGCTACCCCGCGGACAAGTGTTTTTTTGTTTTTTTTTGGGTCGGGCCTTGCTGCGCCCTAGGCGGGCACTGCGCTGTAGGCGGGCATCTAGCGGCAGCGCCGGCCCTGGCCGTACCTAGGGATACCTTTTTTATTGGACCAACGTTACATTTAAAAGACAGTCTTTGGAGAGTTCACGTTGTGTTATTGACCTCATGACACATCTCTAATTCGTTTGTTTGCCCTTCTTGACTATACTATTCCACTCGCATTATCTACGACACCCATCCCCCCCCCCCCCAAGGTGCCCTTTAAAATCATCCAATAGAACATTTAATCTGTAAAAGCTTCCGGACATGAAGAAGAGAGGGGAATACTCGCCAAAGCTCGTCTTTTAAATGTATCTCCCTCCAGGTCAGGAAGCTTTTACTGATCAAAATCATAGAATAGAACATTAAAGGGTGGGTGGGTGATGGGTGTCGTAGCTAAGGAAAGTGGAATATTATGGTCAAGAAGGGCAAACAAACCAATTAGAGATCATTTAAATGTAACGTGGGTCCAATAAAAAGGTATCACTACGTACGGCTATGATCTGGTGATATAGATACATATAATGCTCCTGAAAAAACACGACTGATGTGTATATTTGTGCCGGAAAAGCTCCAGGCTCTCGGTGAAAAGTCGACGGTGACAAATGGGAAGTGCGGGGTTTGTGGGAGGACGGGCGGCGAGGTGTCAGCCACTAGAAAATGCCGAAAAATAAGGGGTTTAATTATGAAATGATGAATCTCCGGTGTCAGAGGCTTGAAAGGCGGTGGGTTTACAATAAATCAAGTATTGTCCTGTGAAATCCAGGCCATGCGAAGATTCGGCACCACGTCCCCGTCCCCCCCTTCATGATATATACAGTTGTGTTCAAAATTATTCAACCCCCACTGAAATTGAGTGTTTTGGCCAGTTTGACATTGAATTTGATCATTCAGTCATCTTGCTTACAATTAAATCAAAGAGGCACGTGTAGGTCAGACAAATATAACATAACATTTATAATGAAATAACCACAAATGTCTTTTCTGTGCTCACATCATTATCAGTTTTATTCAACCCCCAAGTGACATTCAATCTTAGTACTTAGTACAACATCCTTTTACAGTTATAACAGCTTTTAAACGTGAAGCATAGCTTGACACAAGTGTCTTGCAGCGATCTACGGGTATCTTCGCCCATTCGTCATGGGCAAAAGCCTCCAGTTCAGTCACATTCTTAGGCTTGCGCACTGCAACTGCTTTCTTTAAGTCCCACCAGAGGTTCTCAATCGGATTTAAGTCAGGTGACTGCGATGGCCACTCCAAAATGTTCCAGCCTTTAATCTGCAACCATGCTCTAGTGGTCTTGGAGGTATGCTTGGGATCATTGTCCTGTTGAAAAGTCCAACGTCTCCAAGCCTCAGGTTTGTGACGGACTGCATCACATTGTCATCCAATATCTCCTGGTACTGAAGAGAATTCATGGTACCTTGCACACGCTGAAGCTTCCCTGTACCTGCAGAAGCAAAACAGCCCCAAAGCATGATTGACCCCCCGCCATGCTTCACAGTAGGCAAGGTGTTCTTTTCTTCATAGGCCTTGTTCTTCCTCCTCCAAACATAGCGTTGATCCATGGGCCCAAACAGTTCTAATTTTGTTTCATCAGTCCACAGAACACTATCCCAAAACTTCTGTGGTTTGTCCACATGAGTTTTGGCATACTGCAGTCGACTCTTCTTATTCTTTGGAGACAGCAAGGGGGTGCGCCTGGGAGTTCTGGCATGGAGGCCCCAGCAGCTCCCTCATCCTATAACCTCCGATCCAGGACCAGCACCTTACTTGCAATACCACAATACAAAAAGACAGTGGCTCGGTCCTCATTTTCCTACAGAGCACCACAATTATGGAATAACCTCCCAGACATCATCAAATCTTCCCCCAGTCTTAAGTCACTCAAAAGCTCCTTACTAACATACCTCAATACAGAATGCACCTGTAAACATGTAACCTAGTGACTATATTTCCTACATATTTTTTCTGTTAATCTGTATATTTGTGTTTTTTTTTTTTTTTTTTTAATATCTTGCATTGTATTACTTTGTATTTCTGTAACTGTAACACTTCAATGTTCTTGAACCAGGACATGCTTGAAAACGAGAGAAATCTCAATGTATCCTTCCTGGTAAAATCCTTTATAAATAAATAAATAAAATTACGCAGTGTGCGCCGTATTGTCTGAGCTGAAACTTCAGTACCCACATCTGACAAATCTTTTCTCAGTTCCTCAACAGTCACACGGGGACTTTTCTCCACTCTACGCTTCAGGTAGCGCACAGCAGTCGAAGTCAGCATCTTCTGTCTGCCACGACCAGGTAGCGTTTCAACAGTGCCCTTTGCCTTGAATTTGTGAATGATGCTTCCTATGTCTCTCTTGGTATGTTTAACATCTTTGCAATCTTCTTATAGCCATTGCCCTTCCTGTGAAGAGTAATCACCTCTTCTCTTGTCTTCCTGGACCATTCTCTTGACTTCACCATGTTTGTAACCACACCAGTAAATGTCTAGAAGGAGCCGAGTATCACAGTCATTTTCAAGCTGCCTAATTGGTGCTTATTATGCTTTATTGCTGCTCCGTGACATCCACAGGTGTTTTCAATACCTGATTGAAAACACTTGAATGATCCTCTGTTCGTCAGAGTGGTAGTTTTTAAGGGGTTGAATAATTGTGTCAATGAAGAATTCACAAAAGAAACATTTACTACTGTATTACAAAACCAATTGATGTCATTTTAGTTGCATATGGTTCTTTAAAAAGTCCTTGTAGGATTTCATTCTGAATACAATTACAAATGTACACTAAATTCCCTAAAACCCTTTACAGCATTGGGGGTTGAATAATTTTGAACACAACTGTACACACACAGACCTGGTTTGCAATGTATGCTCTGACATCAAGAGCTCACGCGCATTTCATCCATTACCGGCTCAGTACAGTCCCTTATTGGTTTTATACATTGGTTATAGCCTGCATTACAGCAGTGGATTTAGGCCCCCCCCCATAGACTTTAGTGGCTCTAGTGAGCTGAGCTCGTGCGCTGCGGATGAGGTGTGAGAGACATCATGGGGTTTCCTGCGTATGCCGTTCCTCGCACATCATCCTGCAAGCCGATCCAGTGACGATCAGCAGCTGCTAAACTCCCCCAAAACAGAGGGAAGCTGACTACATTTCCCATGTGGCTCAGTCCGCCTATGGGTAACGGAGCATCATGGGAGATGTAGTCCAACACATCAGGGAGCCAAGGCTGCCGACCTCTGGTCTAGCCGCTTGTCCAGGGAATCATGTGGGGGGGGGAGGGAGAGAGAGAGAGAGAGAGAGACATCATTACATAAATTAAGGGGATTAACTCCAACATAGCTGGACAGGATTTGGCACTGGAGGCAGACAGCTGAACTGTGTGACTTGGCAACTCCTTATTAACCCCTTCACTACCACGATCATGTACACACAAACATCAGCAGCAACAGACCGCAGTAGCTCTAGATGGTGTTCACGTGACCTGGAGCTATGTTGTATCATAACAAATTAAATTCCTTTGCATTTGGGCTCCAGAACATGCCCCTAAAACATGCTTAGCACCCTGGGCCTGAGGTTCGAACACTTTTTAAAACAAGCTGGGGAACTTCTCTGACTGATATCTGCCCAAACTGATGCTGCACGCAGCTCAGAACTGCAGTAACTCCTTTTGGCCAGTAGATGGCGATATCTGCCTACCAATAGGCTGTTACAGTAAGGAATAGATCAGGAATATCCCAAATATTTCTTATGGTGTAATTAAAAATGATTTTCCAAACGACCGCTGGCTCGATTTTTTTTTTTAAATCACTTGGTAGTGAACGGGTTAAAGTCGATGGAATTGCTACATTTACCAGAGCTCTGGTTCCATCTACACCGGGCTTGGCATCTAATCCAATCTCAATAAATAAAAATTAAACGAAAAATGTGATCTGAGGCATCATGGGTACATGCCACATTCAACCATTTGATTTAACCCCTAAGGACCAAGGGTCTCTAAAGTCAATGCATTTATGATGTAAACATTAACCCCTTAAAGACCAACGACGTAAAGTCATTGGGTCACACAAACTAGTCCATTCCGGGGGCCACTGATGGACAGAGCTGAACGGTTGCTACTGGACTCTGTGGAACGTGAACAATAAACTGCTGTTTAGTTAAGGGGGGGGGGTTAAATTGTGAATCCTGTCTAGTGGCGCAATCAGGAACATCGCATTGATTTGAGGGGAGAAAAAAAGCCACCAGAACCCCGAACATTATAAGCAAATACAACACAAACTATCAAGAGACGATCGATACAAAAACCTAAAACACAAACCGCATTTATTTTATCCCTTTTCCTAAAATCCAATCACATTATACACTGCAACATAAAAAAAGATAAATGCACATGCAGCCTCATATCAACTCCCTATATCAGAGCGTCGTACAATGTTCAGACGTAACAGGGACCCAAAAGGAGAACGTGCTGCCAGGTGCCACGTATGGGAAGTTAGCGCTGGGAAAAAGATATATATATATATATATATATATACACACACGTTTTTAATTCCCAAGCCATACCAGCCAACTCGCCACCTCAGAGCCCAAGCGGTCGAACGTCCAATAGCCCAGCTTAAATATTACGCCTAGGCGAGAGGGAATTTTGAGCCCTAAAATATAAATATATATTTATTTAAAATGACCCCCAACAAGTACAAGTGTTAACGAACGGAAAAAATAAAAAGATTATACACACACACAAAAAAAAATAACCATAGCGGGCTCTAAAAAGGAAGCTTCCCATTGGCCAAGGAATCACGTGGCCCATTTCCACCGTTACCTGCCTGTTTCTGTGGGTCAGTCCAGTGCAACGCGGGAGGGGGGCTGCAGGGGTTTAGCAGGGGCTCCTCTATCCCACTGAACATACAGATAGTTTTATAATTAGCGACGAGGAACACCTTGCATTTTCTTAAAATGTGGAATCAGTGCTTAGTAAAGGCAGTGCGGCATTTATTTATATCCCCCTAAAAAAGCCAGGTTAAATCCCGTGCGGCGTCGCCTCCTTTGGTTTACAGCAGAGCTTAGTTAGCAGCCCAGCTCCCGCCAGATTGTCTAGAGGTTGGGTACTACATTTCCCATGATGCTTCGCGAGTGTAACGAATGGCTGTGCAGGATGAGAGATGCAGTTCCAAAAAATCTGGGAGGGTCATGTTGCTGGCATCTAGATCAGAGCAGGGATCAGCAGCCTTAGCCTTTCAGTTTGTTTGGAACTGCATCTCCCATGATCCTCAGCCACTCATCAGGCTTCCTGAGCAACACAGGAATTGAAGTTTCTGAAATATCTGGAGGGCCAATGCTGCCGGCAGTTAGTGTAGAGCAGGGGAGGTCGGCAACCATGGCCCTCCAGATGTTTTGGAACTGCATCTCTCGCAATGCTCTGAAACCCATTAGACTACCCCCGCATTATGGGAAATGTAGTCCCAAAACATCTTGAAGGCCAAGGCTGCTGGGGGAAGCCAGCAACCTTGACCCCCCCCCTCCGCATGTTTTGGAACTGCATCTCCCACGATGCTCGGCCAGCCGAGCGGCTGAGCATCATGGGAAATGTAGTCCCAAGACATCTGGAGGGCCGCTAGCATAGAGAACAGAAGACTCCAATTTTCTTTCGTTTGGACACAGAACAGAAATCATTTAGGCATAACGTGTCTATTTCCTTTAATACCAAGACAGATTTGCTTTTAATCAAGACTTGTGTTCGATGTAGTGGACAGAGAATAATGTACAATGTATACAGCAGAATATAAGTTTCCGGGGGGGGAGGGGGGACGCAGCTTCATATTTTATGGGTTTGCTTTGTTCTCTGGAAGGGGCATTTAGTGTGCTTGGTGTACGACTGCGAGAGATCGATCCCAAGAGAAAAATATTACAGGACAAGAAAAACAAACAAAAAAAATATATATATAAGTCTCATATGGCCTTGACGCGTGCCAGGTGGAAAATATTTGATCGGGCGTGTGGGTTATTCCCCCTGAACACCGCTTCACCCTCGCGAGTCGACTCTGTAATAGTACAAAGTGCATTATTTAAACTTTATTTAAAAAAAAAAAAGTCAATAAAAAGATAAAGCGGCGGCAGGTCCCGCTGTATAATCCACACCATGCTGCGATAAAGAGTGAGCGCGACCGCGACTTCTCACAGATTCTAAGACTCCTCCTATGTTAACCCTCTCTACAGACCCGTCACCCGGTCACCGAGCAGGATTGGCAAAAAAAAAAAAAAAAAAAAAGAGCAAACACTATAGAGCACATTCAAACCATGCTCCAGACAACGCATTGCCCCGCAGATACTCCGTATCATCATGCGATGCGCATGTTTACCCCCACAAGAGGGGGGGGGGGGTGAACTGTAGCTTAAAAAGATGGAATGATAAACAGGCAAATTCCTTTTAACTACGTCTGTGCCATTTAAATAAAGACGACGCGGCATATAATATACATATATATTAACGAGCCTGTGAAGCTGATTGTTCATAGGTTGACGAGACAGCCAGCGATGGAGGGTTTCAAAACGGGCCATGAAAAGGAGAGATAGGTAGATGAGGGTCAAGCTGATATTCACACGGCTTGTTAATGAAAAGTTAATAAGGAGAGGGGTGTCGGGTGCAGATTCTGTGATGTCCTCCAGACGGGGCGCCGTTAACACGAGCATCCCCCTTCGGTGGCTGGGGCTTCTTGGGGCTTTTCCAACTTGATGTCGATCACTGAGAAGGCGAGCGTTAAGGACGGACACACAGAGAGGCTGGCGACAGGCAAAGCATTGGTCATGCCACACACTAACCAATGTACAGGGGTCTATCTACTAAACAGCAAGAGGAAGCAGCGTTTACTCAGTGACAGCAGATTGCAAAAGCCTGCGGATTCGGTGTAAGAGGCATGGCGAGTGCGGTGACAGCGGGAGAAACAGACTCTGATCTTTGACGTGCTGAGCTGCAAGTTGCCGTAACGCCCCTTTTACTGTGGTTTTAATGCACAGACTATGTTACAGAACCCAAAAATACGAAGAAAAATGAGAAATTACAAAAACAGAATTGCTTCAGCCAGAAATGACCCGGCAGTGGATCCAGGCCGGCATCTCTACGTACCAGGATCATTTCTCACCCCAGTGGTGCAGCGACTCTGCCAAGGGGTTATTGCTTCTCTACTTTAATCCGGTCACGCTGGGGAACCTCAGATTTCCCCCGTATGGTCAGGTGTGTTTGGCCTCGATGTTGGACGAAGCCTGGGCCTTTTCACCCTCCCCGGGAATAGCCCGTGATCACCCTCCCGAGTATGCGGGCACTGCCTCACCGCACCCACTGCCTCACCGCACCCTGCCACCCAGTGTACTTTAACCCTCCCTTCTCCACCTCACTCCTGTTAATGTTGTTTGTAGTGAACCTGCTCACCGCTGCCCCAGCTTACCTTTACCCCCCCCCCCCGTTTTCTGGTACTTGGTGAAATACGGTTGCGTGGACCCTCACATTGTAACTTTTTTTAACCACTTATTTTAGTATGCAATGTCAATACTAAAAAGTGAAAAGGCCGCCATGTGAGCTGCTACACACGCTTAACAACTTCACTACAGTGACTGCATATGCAGTGTCAGCCGGAGCAGACACAGCAGCCGGAGATCGCGTTGGCACAATCTGGGGCTGTGCTGTATCATTGCAAACTAATTTAGTCTCCAGTCAGTGCCCCTAAAGTTTTAGCAGTTTAGGCATGACGCCCCAGGAGCTAACACTTGTTAAACCCAGCTGGGAATGTGTGTGAATGACATCTCCCCAGCAGATCCTGCACGGAGACCTGAACTGCAGGAACTCCTTTTGGCCAGTAGGTGGCAACATCTCCCTGTCATAGGTTATTATTACAGTAAAGAATAAATTTGGAATATCCAAATATTTCTTACTGTATAATAAATGATTTTCCAAAACATTGGTTCCTGACAGTAGGGAAAGGGTTAATCTGTACATTGAATGGGCCACACTTCTCAGGGAGAGATTAGGAGGAAGATGTAGCTAAATGTATACCTCTTGTAGGAGCGCTGCTGTTGCAGTGGAAACCATGATACAGGGGACAACTTCAAAGGCCGGCGTTTCCCAAACCCTGCTCCACAGGTCCCCCTAACAGGCCAGGTTTGCAGGATATGTGAAGCGCAGCACAGGTGATATGATTTGCTGCTCAGTGATTGCAGGATTCAGTAAAACCTGTCCTGTTAGGGGGACCTGAGGACCAGAGATGGGAAACACTGGTGTAGGTAAAGGAACTCTGTAAAACATAAAATAAATAGAAGTAAAGAGGAGATATGTCCTTGGCGCTGGCATTCCATGATTTGAACGCAATACATTTAACGTCTCCCGGGAGAGATGCATTGAACGAGCACAATACGCGGCGCATGAAAAAGGATACTGTCTTCTCTGCTTTTATCCTGTGAACTTTCCATCCCGGGTAGCGCGGCCGCCACGCGTCGGAAGAGCTGGAAGAGACATAAATAACGCATCAACAATTTTCCCGGGAAGCACCGAGCGCGACGCAGGAAAGATACTTAGATCTGTTTATGAGGCTTTGAAGGATTTTTTATTATTTAGACATTTTTATTGATTTAAAAGCTTCTATTAGGTATATAGGTCAGCAACCTTGGCTCCCTGATGTTTTGGGAACTACGTTTCCCATGTAGCTCAGTCAGCGTAATGGGTGACTGAGCATCGTGGGAGATGTAGTTCCCAATACATCAGGGAGCCAAGGTTGCCGACTCCTGATCAGGAGACTTCCTTTTGACTTTGGCAGACTTAGCCGCGGCAATATCGGCGCTTATCGACAATGTCCGGTAACTACTACAGCAAAACACTGCGACCATTCGATAAATAGGGAATTCGCCGTATTTCCGGTGTAAAGGAATGGTCGAAACTGCGTTTGATTTTGCCACCTAACGGCCATTGCTCGGAGTCCACGGCAGGACAGGTTAGCGCCCGCGCGGAGTGGGTCACCTGTTTTACGTTGTATCCGGCTTTTGCGCTGGTTTCGATAAACATTACATTCAGTTCCTTGGCTTTCCTCTCGCCCTCCTCGATGGACACCTGCCTGCAGGGAGAGCACACCGGTAACGGGGTTTAATGTCGCAGGCTCCATGTCGGACCATCGCAGGGAAATAAACCAAGAGCCCTTACCTTTTGTCGGCCAGATCGGTTTTATTTCCCACTAGCATAATAATGACATCACTTCCCCTCTCCGTTCTGACGTCATCGATCCACTTTGTGGTTTGCTGGAAAGAGTTTACATCTGGCAGAGGACAGCAAAGAGAAATGGATCAGACACTTAAGCAGCGGCCCCCCCGAATCCTCTCCCTGCCCGCCGCCAAGACGTGCCAATGCCCTGCATGCTGGGCCAGTGGATCTCACTGCTGGGGCTTCGGCCAGGTGTTTGTGGGCTCATGGGATATGTAGTTCACAGACACCCGGCATGCAGAGGTTAGATATGGACAGGCTTGTGCAGTGGCAGCTAACCTTGGCACTCTCAGGTTAAACGAAGCCAAGTGCTGGCTGAGCGTCATGGGACAGGCGGCTCTGAAGAACCTATGGGCCCTGGGATTGGTTGCTGAAATCTGTCTTGCGTGCGCCAAGCAAGCGGGCGGCTCTAACACATCCCATGAAAAAGCGTCATCAGCCCTGGCAGCGCCAGCCGTCATAGCTCATCCAGCACCGAGTTAGGCTCGTGTCAGACGAGCGCACCCACATTTACCGGCGCCGCTGCATGATGCAGCGACGGGCCGGTCACATGCTTATGAGCGCGCAGCAAGCGTCCGTGTAGCGAATATCTCCGTTGATGCGCTGGAAAGCGCGTCAGAGCTGCAAAGCGCGATCCTCTAAAAGCTAAAAGCAGTCAGGGTGAGCAGAGCGTCCCTTTAACCCCTTCACTACTGATAGATATCTCCGTCTTCAAATGCATCATCTGGTGCCCCGATATCGAGGTATCTCGATCTGGTGATCTGCAGCCCAAAAGCAAATGAAATTAGTTTGCTGCAAAAGACTTACGTTAGCTTTTGGTCTGCAGAAGGTGCCCCCCCCCCCTAAAGTTTTCCCTCCTTGAACATAATGTCCAAAGAGCTAAAACTGTAAAATCAGCTGCTGAATGCACGGAAATATCGGCCTTTCAGCAGCCGATGCAGGAGAAAAAGAATTACATAGACCAGCCGCTCAAACCTCTAACTCAATTTGGCAGCAGATGGCGCCACCTACTGGCCAAAAATAGGTTATTTACAATAAGAAACACAATGGGTATAAACTCAAATATTTCTTACTTGATAATTAAAAATGATTTTACAAAAAAACCAAACACTGGTTTGTGACCATGTTTTTTTGGAAAAATCAATTGGTAGTGAAAGGGTTAAGTGACATGCTGTTTGATGACCTTGCTGCGCTGTGTAAAAATAGATGTTGGTGTATATTAAAAATATATAAACGGTCGGCCCCTGGATGCATTTTAAAAGTACATGAGGAGGTCTGCAAGGCTTGATTGATGGAGGTTGGAAACGTGGACATTCACAACCCTGTATAATCAGCTACAACCTGGCAGCGTTCAGATCCGCCTGGGCCTCGCGCTACATCTCAACGGTGAACCAGCCGGGACCCAAACCCTGCCGAGTCCATACGATACTGGAATACGGCCAACCATGGTGTGATTGGTCTCCTTTAAGGTGTCGCTTGGCCTTCATTGCTGCAGGCGCTGGCATGCAAACCTCTCTCCATTTACGTGCGCAAGCACAGGATGCTTATCGATTACAAAGGGCACATTTTTTTTGGCCTCGGAGATGTGCGTTCGACAGATACACTGCATTTTAACGTCTTTTTATACCCCGAGTCAGGTAGAAAAATAAAGTCTACGTCCTCCAGATCAAGCTGTTAAAACCCCACGTTTTAGAGGGTAAAATGAACGATCACAAAAGGCAAAGTCAGGATCTCTGGCGTTACTTTGCAGAGGAGGCTTTCACCTCGGGGCTGAACACCATTCGACGGCCAGCATCAAGCACTTAGGAGGAAAAATGTGGTATATTTTCCCATTTTCTGGATGACAAATCAAACGATGCATAAACTTACAAATAGAGAATATAGAGTAATCCTTCAGTTAAAAAGAGACAGTATATATATATATTTATTTTTTGCTAAAAGTACAATTTTACATCTAATTTGTTGGCGAGATCCCATTGTACAGCGTCGCTGACTATGCTGGCCCTATATAAGCCGTTACAATCCAGATTATGACATAAAGAACACATGCCTGACATCTCCGGGACTTAAACACACAAGAGATGGCGTGTGCCAGGGATGATGTGTCCGTTGTGTGTGCGTGCAGGTTTCTAGGCAGCGTATCGGACTGAACGCATGTGGCATGCAGGACACAGACATGCAAAACACACACATATGCAACGTGAAGCCGGACATCACAGGGAGCAAGCGCACAAGACAAGCGCGCACGGCGCAGTGCTCCCCACTTATAACGGATCATTGCTCGAGACGGACAGCGGGTTATGGTGGACGGGTCCCCGCTCCTTGTTAGGATCCCCCGAGCATGGGGGGGGGGGGAATTCTACGGCCCAGAAGGCCTTGCGCACATTTACACTGGAAAAAATGACAAAAAGAAACACCAAAAAAAAAAAAAAAAAACACATTTCCTGTTGGAGTAAGGACACAAAAAAAATTATAAATGTTTTCTGTTAGTGACCATAATAAATCTGCGTGGACGACCTGGCCGAGTCGCCGCTGCTCAGGCGTTAAGCGCATGCTACACGGCAATCAGCACACGGGGAATGGAGAGTACACGTCACATGGAGGCACGGGATCTGTAATGTCGCGGCATGTGCTTTTAGTGATCCCTGCAGGTTACGTGATAAGGAAGATTTACAAAAAAACATAAAAATATTATATATAAAAACACCCCTCGTGTAACGCATCCTCACCGTGTATTGCGTCCTGTGTATTGCGTCCTGTGTATTGCGTCCTGTGTATTGCGTCCTGTGTATTGCGTCCTGTGTATTGCGTCCTGTGTATTGCGTCCTGTGTATTGCGTCCTGTGTATTGCGTCCTGTGTATTGCGTGCTAGCGTTACGCGCGGGAGGACGCTTTTAATGCAACTCAGCTCAACGCGAATGAATGAGCCGGCGCTTCAGATTTACAGAGAGAAAACAGCACCTGTAATAAAACTGATGGTCGTCCTTTAAGTGGCGTCACATGGTGGACACAATACTGCCTTTTAATGCTGCCAAACCTCTAGCACAGGAAGGCAGGGAATCCTTTATGATGTTAAAAGGAAGTAAAAGGTGCTCATTTTTCAAACCCAATGCTCCAGCGCGATGCCTCTATGGCGTTTCTGACGTCGCCAAATGGGATCTGAAGCCCTACATCAGGGGTGAGCAACAAATGATTTTAGAACTACATCTCCCATGATGCTCAGTCACCCATTAGGCTGACTGAGCCACATGGGAAATGTAGTTCCCAAAACATCAGGGAGCCAAGATTTCTGACCCCTGCCCTAAATGGATTTTAAAAATGGAGACAATGTCTCCATGGACCCTATAGAAGCCCCTATTTGATCTGGGACACTCCTATTTTCTGGTGGCGTGCGGTCACAGGCTCCATCCGAACGACTGTCAATTCGAATCATCATGGACGCCGTGAAGCATGGACATGTGACCCTATACAGCGTAATAACGCATTTATAAGCGGCAGTATATACGTATAGGTTTCACCTTGTTGAATCCTGTGTGTCAGCTGTCAATCTCTTCCCCCCCCCCCAGTTGTTTCTGGACTACAGCTCCCATGATTCCCTGGCCATCTACTACACAAAGGAATTCTGGGAATTGTAGGCTGTGAGTTTGACAGCCCTGCTCTATGTGCTGCCGCTTGACTAAGGAAATGGAAATTTATGGCAAGAAATGTAGATTTCCCGTTTACAAAACTGCCAATAAATGTGTATTATTAAGGTGATTGGGGGGCGGGACAGGTGGGTGGACGGGACGGGGGGGGGGGCCTGTTACCTAGAAGCTCCTGTTTGATGTGTGCGATCAGAGCAATGATAAAAGGTGGACATGGGGGAAGATGTCACAGCCAGTAATGATTACACGGTGCTGTCAGAGTCCATCAATGATTCCGTTATAGAGCGGGACGCGCTGCCGTGTGGGCGACCACATAATTAAATGTAAAGTGGAAAAAAAGGTTCCTCTCCAAACTCACTTGTCATATCATAAACAACAACCGCCACGGTGGAGTCGCGAATGTAGCTAGGGATCAAACTCCTGAACCGCTCCTGACCTGCTGTATCCCATAATTGCAACCGGACCTAACAGAGGCGGAGTGTCGGCACGGCAGAGACAAAAGGGCGAGAAGAAGAGGGGGAGAAAAAAAAAAATAGAGAGTATGTGAAAACGGTGCGTGTCCAGAGGTACCTACTTGTGATATCGTAAACGACTACGGCGGCAGCGGAATCGCGGATGTAGCTGGGGATCAGGCTGCGGAAACGTTCCTGCCCAGCAGTGTCCCAGAGCTGCAGTCTGATCTGTGGGACGGGAGACAATCACACGCGCTGAAGGCATGACATGCAATCACATACATATACGCTGTTAATAATCACTCGCTTCGCCGGGCTCCTCCTCCGTGCCAGCTACCACACGTTATAATTATCCTGAACGGGGGGAAAAAAAACAATTCTGTTAGAGCGCCGTTGGCATTTTGCACGGAGTCGGGGCTACCAGCCTGTGTGGAACCTGGTTTCCTGGGCTCGTGTTACGGGGAGAGAATTTCCTGGTGCGCACTTCTCTCACCAGGCAGAGGAATGCACGCGCACCTTCTCGAAGAACAGGTGACATCTGACTCCTGTCACCTTGTATTACTGCAAAGGAGATGCGCCCTCACTGTAACAAAAAGCCCAACAAACTTTACTGCTGCATTACAGCAGCCAGGGAAGAGTGATAAAGCATTGTGTGCCGCGGCTGGCATAGGGATCATCCCTGGAGTTACAAGATACGGGAAGGGGTCCTGGAACATTTGGAAAGTCCGGATAAAGGATACTCAAACTTTTACCCGTTCTTTCTGTTGCATCCTGCAGCTCGTGTGATCTAGTGGTTGGTCTGTGAGGGAAGTGGACAGCGTTGTGTTACCTCCATTTTTGTAGGCCCTGTCTGTGTATTAGACATTTGCTCGTGTATAACGCACAGAGGAGGGGTCTGTCACGAGGGCACCATGCTCGTGAACCGCTGTGCTTGGAGATCAGCTAGGCAGGTCAGGGACGCACGAGATTGCGGCTCAGCGAGTTTCCCAGCGCAGCGAGAGGGGAATGAAGTGCGAGCGAAGGATTCAGTTGCAGCGACCTCATCCTGATCCGCTGACCCCGACTGCTCTATTGTTCGCTCTTGCATGAATTGGCTTCCTGAGTGGACTCTCCCAGCGACCGATTAAATGCTGACGACCCAACATCGACTCATGGAGGGACAAGCTTAGGCTGGGCGTCCACTGGCACCGTATTCGTGCGATGGGGCGATCATCTGAAGTCGTCCGACCGATCCCACAACATGCAGGTGAATCAGCCCTCTACGGCTGCATCCGACTAACGCGTTCAGGTGATTTTTTGTGACTACAACAGATTAGCGATCTTTCCCATTTGAAGGGGATTTGTTCAGATGAAATCAGACGATCTGATACAATTTACATGAAAAAAAGATGGATTGTATAGTTAAACCGCCGCATGGGAACAGCCCCACAGAGAAGGGATTCAGTTCTACAGCTCATAGGATTCAATGTAGTAAAAAAAAAAAAAAAAATTATTTATTTTTTTAGTCAAGGCAAAATTTTGGCTTCCCATTTTTTTTTAACAATGAATAAGGGCTTTTTTCCCCCTCTCACTGAACGCAGCTTTTTTTTTCTTCTTCAGGCTGGGTGCGTTCAGTGTTGATGTCCTTGGTGCTGAAACCCATTTAAGCACCAGTGACAGGTGGATTATCCCCCCCAATGAGAGCCGCCCCCTTTTAGCTACCTTTGAAGGGGCTGTCCTTGATGCTGAAACGGGGTTTCAGCACCAAGGACAGGCATGTCCCCCCAGCGGGGTTTTTCGTTTGGCGGCTTGTCCGTCAGCCGATCTGGGACGTCCACAGACACTACCAGTGGACGACCCTGATCAGCTGACGGCATTGTTCGTAGGTGGGCGACCAAGTCGGTCGTCCAACTACAGTTCCAGTTGACGGCGAGCCTTACAAGCTTAGGAGCCAGTAATAAGCCGGCTGCACATTTTTAGGAGCCAGTAATAAGCCGGCTGCACATTTTCAGGAGCCAGTAATAAGGCGGCTGCACATTTTTAGGAGCCAGTAATAAGCCGGCTGCACATTTTTAGGAGCCAGTAATAAGCCGGCTGCACATTTTTAGGCGCCAGTAATAAGCCGGCTGCACATTTTTAGGAGCCAGTAATAAGCCGGCTGCACATTTTTAGGAGCCAGTAATAAGCCGGCTGCACATTTTTAGGAGCCAGTAATAAGCCGGCTGCACATTTTTAGGAGCCAGTAATAAGCCGGCTGCACATTTTTAGGAGCCAGTAATAAGCCGGCTGCACATTTTTAGGAGCCAGTAATAAGCCGGCTGCACATTTTTAGGAGCCCAGCCCTTTGTGAAATAAGCCAAAATATTGAAAACCCCACAGGTAAAATGTTAGCCGAGAGGTACGTGGAGAACGGTTAGCAGAGCCAGACTTACTGTTCGATCCTCTAGGTACATGGTTTTGGATAAGAAGTCGATGCCTATTGTCGCCTGGAAATGAGGAAACAGAAGAAGATCAATAAAAGTTAACACAGGAGAGACGTCCACCTCCATCCTAATCATGTAAATCCCTGCTTCACCACCAGGAGTCCTCTCTATCCCTCTGCATCGTGCGAGGCGTTCGGCGGGCTGCATCAACACATGTGGAACTTTGCACCCTGTGAAATTATCCCGTCTATCCTCCCTCGCCGCTGTTAATCCTTTCACCATCAAAAAGTGTGTACATGACTAGAATACAGTGAAAATGAGCATATAAACCCTACCTGCATACCATTTTAACCCCTTCACCACCAAGACCAAGTGTACTCATGTCAGAATTAAGCAACCTTGGCTATCACCGTAACGAAAAAGCGCAACAAACTTTACTGCTGCATTCCAGCAGCCAGGGATTTGGCAGAATACAGGAGAGCTGTGGGGTCAGTCGCTGCAGTATAGGGATAAGATTCAGGGGGTTATAATGAGTGTAAATCCTGGTACAGTACAGATACAAGGTGTTGCTGTAATTGGTAGTGAATGGGTTAAACCTGCTCCTCCAAAATTCTCTTTAACGAATCTCAATTTAGTTTGTTAAAAGCCCAAATCCACAGCCCTGCTGTATTAACCTGTAAGTTGCCGCTCGTTTGCGTGCTGGATGGTGACGGGTCGCCGGGCGTCGCGCATGCCAGTTTATGGGCGAAAATCTATATATCTGTAGTTTTCATGGTTACAGCTTGGGGGCACGGAGCTGCGGGCGTCCAACACACCATGAATGTGTTCTCCGTGCCATGCTCTTTGGATGGTGACCTGGAATCTGTGGGCACATCCTTGTGCCGTATCACTGGAAATTCAAACCATCACATGGCAGATTGTGCCATTCCCCACCTTACCGGCAGCCTGGCACCGCCTGCTCCAGCTTGGCACAGGAAAGCCAGTGCCTTGAGGTCTTGGCAGAGTTTTACTTTGTGCAGTGGTTTATTCCTGTTCGGTGAATGCCAGGAGGAGGAGAAATATTACACATTCCTTGGCACGCTCAGCTGGCTCGAGTGCCAGCGGCGCGAACGCTACGTTCCTGCGTTTAAGTGGTTGAAATGGCAGATCTGTAGAAGGCAGCGGTGCCTCGGCGGGACCGCCGGTCACAAAACCCATGATTCTCTACTGACCGAGGAACTGGTGGAGAACTATACATTTTAGGAATAAATATAGAATACTTCTTTCTCCCGCTTCACCGTTTTGGCCTAAACTTTGCCAGTGTCTGCTCTACGGTGGAAAATGGCAAAGTTACAACCAAACCTGGCGGCCAGCGTGGAAGCGCAGACGCCAAATACGCTTTTGTACAATATTAAACATTTCAAAGCCAAAATGCAGACTGTAGGAGCCGGTGGCATACGGACTCTTGGAATGGTTGAACCTTGGCTCACCCTGTAAAAGGTGAGACCGAGCGTTGCGCCCCCCCCCATCCTCTCGGCAATCTGTGATCATATGAATGGATATGGGTAGAGGTGACATGCCGGGTTTTTGGCAGGACTTACCTGGTAGGTGTTGTCAAAACTGTCGTACATAAAGCGGGTGATTAAGGAGGTCTTTCCCACTGGAGAAGAAGCGAGAAAGAGCAATAATTAGCATTTAGACGTCACAGTCCGGGTTTGTTACAACACAAACATTCATTGTGGATTAAAGTCACTAGCTTTGCAAAGCATCATGGGAGGTGCAACTAGAGGCCCCATACATAACACTAGGGACATGAGGGCTTTGAGCGCACCGCAAACCTTCAAGAGGCTACACCAGCCGCCTGCAATGCCCTGTGAAGTACAGCTGCTCGGCGTGACTGTACTTACTGTATGCGTGCGTTAAGTCTCGCTATATTCACTGGCGTTTTTTGGAAAGCTCTCAGAAACGCACAAAAAACCCCTAGATGTGTTTGTCAACCTGTATCTTCTACAACCGCCTTACGTGACAGACACCGCGTTTTTGCTTCTATCTCGACGCACATAAAAGCTGGGATTGATGGGACGTAAAGCGCATTAATCTTTCCATAAATACATTATTTTATATCACTAATATCCCTTCATGTCACACAATGCCATCCCTCAGGTTTATACGCGGCACCGTGCGTTTAAGGTGCGTTTGTGTAGCGGCTTTCTGTATCACGTGTTATAATACGGTCGTTTATTTTGTGTCAGGAGGAGCAGAGCGCTACGCACACACCCCGCCACCTCTCCTATTGGCATGAGGGTCACCGGCCACAGGAAGGTACACAACGCAGACACACAACGGCCTGAAAAGTCAATTTGCTCAGCCACGTGGCCTGCGAGCTTGGCCGCCTTCCCTCGTACCTGCAGAGTAGCGAGGCTCGATATACACAATATGTGATGTTTCATTCAGTATTCATCTTATTGTTCCTAGAAAGCACAGGCCACTACATAAAACCTCCCGGAATATCTGGATCCCCTACAGACATGCATCCTCCTGGCAGTGCGGCGCGGACATGCATCCTCCTGGCAGTGCGGCGCGGCGCAGACATGCATCCTCCTGGCAGTGCGGCGCGGCGCAGACATGCATCCTCCTGGCAGTGCGGTGTGGCGCAGACATGCATCCTCCTGGCAGTGCGGCGTGGCGCAGACATGCATCCTCCTGGCAGTGCAGCGTGGCGCAGACATGCATCCTCCTGGCAGTGCGGCGTGCCGCAGACATGCATCCTCCTGGCAGTGCGGCGTGGCGCAGACATGCATCCTCCTGGCAGTGCGGTGTGGCGCAGACATGCATCCTCCTGGCAGTGCGGCGTGGCGCAGACATGCATCCTCCTGGCAGTGCGGCGCAGACATGCATCTTCCTGGCAGTGTGGCGCAGACATGCATCCTCCTGGCAGTGCGGCGCGGCGCAGACATGCATCCTCCTGGCAGTGCGGTGTGGCGCAGACATGCATCCTCCTGGCAGTGCGGCGTGGCGCAGACATGCATCCTCCTGGCAGTGCGGCGCAGACATGCATCTTCCTGGCAGTGTGGCGCAGACATGCATCCTCCTGGCAGTGCGGCGCGGCACAGACATGCATCCTCCTGGTAGTGCGGCGTGGCGCAGACATGCAACCTCCTGGCAGTGCGGCGTGGCGCAGACATGCATCCTCCTGGCAGTGCGGCGTGGTGCAGACATGCATCCTCCTGGCAGTGCGGCGCAGACATGCATCCTCCTGGCAGTGCGGCGCAGACATGCATCCTCCTGGCAGTGCGGCGCAGACATGCATCTTCCTGGCAGTGTGGCGCAGACATGCATTCTCCTGGCAGTGCGGCGCGGCGCAGACATGCATCCTCCTGGTAGTGCAGCGTGGCGCAGACATGTTTCACCGGCTGCTAATTCTGGAGAATTTATGAGCGGAGGTGTTGTTCGCCCCTCTGGCACACTCATTACATCGTCATGGTTTGTCTGCATTTCTGAATGGGCTTCACACTCCAGGGCGCCTGGAGCACCTGTTTGAGGAATGTGAGTGCAGACGCTCAGATCTCGGAGTGATCGCTAACCCTCGCACAGCTGTGCTGACGCCGCGCGAGTGAGGCACGACTCGGCTCCGCACGTAACAGGGGACAGCGCTCACACTAACAAATCCTAAACAGAACATGACATACAGACCAGCGGATAGGATAAGAGTTTGGGCTTACTCTAATCACGTGACCCTTTCCTGCAGCCCCAACCAGCTAAATCATGTGACCTGTGTCAGCAGCACCCTCTAGCCAAGTCACGTGACCTGTGCCTAAAGTCCCGTCCAGCCATTCACAATGCTTGAACCTGCAGTCCCCACCTGTTCAAACACACGTACCTGCGCCCAAATCCAACTAATCACGTGACCCAATACTGCAGCCGAATGCAGCTAATCATGTGACTGCAGCCCCTCCCAACTAAACCACATGACCCGTGCATCAGGCCCCTCCAGTCAACCCCATGAACCATTCCTATAGCACTGTCAAAGGCACAGCTTGGGTTGGCACCCTCCCCTGACCGCCACACGCGCCTCCACCCTCCCCTGACCGCCACACGCGCCTCCACCCTCCCCTGGCCGCCACACGCGCCTCCACCCTCCCCTGGCCGCCACACGCGCCTCCACCCTCCCCTGGCCGCCACACGCGCCTCCACCCTCCCCTGGCCGCCACACGCGCCTCCACCCTCCCCTGACCGCCACACGCGCCTCCACCCTCCCCTGACCGCCACACGCGCCTCCACCCTCCCCTGACCGCCACACACGCGCCTCCACCCTCCTGACTGCCAACACGCGCCTCCACCCTCCCCTGACTGCCACACGCGCGCCTCCACCCTCCCCTGACTGCCACACGCGCCTCCACCCTCCCCTGACTGCCACAACGCGCCTCCACCCTCCCGACTGCCACACGCGCCTCCACCCTCCCGACTGCACACGCGCCTCCACCCTCCCCTGACTGCCACACGTGCCTCCACCCTCCCCTGACTGCCACACGCGCCTCCACCCTCCCCTGACTGCCACACGCGCCTCCACCCTCCCCTGACTGCCACACGCGCCTCCACCCTCCCCTGACCGCCACACGCGCCTCCACCCTCCCCTGACCGCCACACGTGCCTCCACCCTCCCGACTGCCACACGTGCCTCCACCCTCCCCTGACTGCCACACGTGCCTCCACCCTCCCCTGACCGCCACACGCGCCTCGAGTTTGCTTACAACAACCAGGTAAAAATATTCCAAGGTGGCAGCGATGGAATTCAAGGCTGTTTTTCCCTTTTCATAAAAGCCAAGAAACTGACAGACGGCTCAGACGACGCGTCATAACCCCGCGCTGCGCCTGAATCACAGGAAACGCTTTCAGTCTTCAAAACGCCGGAACTTGTGAAAAATGAGAATGGAATGTGAGCAAAAACGACAACACAGCCCCGACTTCTTATATACCAGCGATTAAACACGCACCACAACAATAGCTTCAAGAAGCAACCAATCTCCTGGCGCACGCACCACTAGGAGTAACGGGGTCAGGTTACAGGGTGCTGCAGGCACAGAAGGGCAAGACGTCTCGTGTACAAGTATTGAAACAGTCGATTCTTATGGTTTGCCTGTTACAATACGGCAGATATGTGTTGATACCTTGGATTAAGATGCCACATTCTCTGCTTCTGCAGGGCTTTATACATGCTGGAGGGCTGTGCGTGAGAAGTGCTGCCCTGCAATATGAAGAATCCATACCCTGCTGGCAAGAAACAAATTAAACCAGGTGGATTACACGAACACACCAGGTATTAGAAGAAGCACACACGTGCGGCGGGTGAGACCGCAAAGGCATCTGTTACTGTCACGCTCGAGAGCGTCCCCGGGGGGGGGGGCGCGCGTGACGCAGCTTTCCAGGATTTGTGCGGTAAAATAAATGAGATAATTAGAGAGAAGCAGCTAAAATAAGCATTATTCCAGGGTTATTACTCTTCACAGATCACCGAGCGGCTAATTAAGTCTGGATATGCGGCAGCTCTCCGGTTATACACAGACATAGGAGAAGGGCCCGGGGCCCAAATCAGCCCCGTAAGACCATAGGACTGGCAGGCGAGACTCGTAAAGTCACCACAGCTCCATGGTTACGGCGTGATATTGTATGTATTGGGCTACCCACAATGCACTTCCTGGCACACACAGCAGTACCCACAATGCACTTCCTGGCACACACAGCAGTACCCACAATGCACTTCCTGACACAACAGTAACCACAATGCACTTCCTGACACAACAGTACCCACAATGCACTTCCTAACACAACAGTAACCACAATGCACTTCCTGACACAACAGTACCCACAATGCACTTCCTGACACAGCAGTACCCACAATGCACTTTCTGGCACAGCAGTACCCACAATGCACTTTCTGGCACAGCAGTACCCACAAACCGTTGCATTTTACACACTCCACGTTGCACTTACAGGGTCCTGGGAGAAGGACCAATCCGTCTGCCTTGTTGACTGACACCCCAGGATTCGCACAGCCCATATAGATGGGTGCACGGCACGCCCCAGCACCTATAGGTGTGTTTGCATACACCACATGTAAGCACCAGGCTCGGTGCAGTCTGCGTCATCGCATGCTGTAATATGCAGGTCTGCTGCCGGTGTTAATAATTCAGTGAGCGATGCCCTATTTGCCTGATCGTAAAGGAGGGTTTCTGACACGGTCCCCAGGGATGGAAGCCAATTCGACTGATGAACTCAGGAACTACACGTACATCACATAAATCGATGCAGGAGTCGCTGATGAGGCCCACGACGCGCCACTCGTCCCAATAAACGGATCAGATACAGTATCACAGCACAGGGAAGGCGCCTTTAAAAACATGAGTAAAGAAAAACAAAACGACTCCCCGTTACATGGCCATTCCAGCATTTCAAAACAAGCATTTTCCGAATCGACCTCTATTTCCGGCTCAGCTGGACGTTACTTCTAGTAACTTATTCCGGTTTAAAAGTAGAGTCCGTGGAGGCCTAAACACACGCGCTTCACTTACAAATCCCTCTGCTGCTCCCGAATCTGCTGCGCACAGCTATGCGATACGCAGTGACTCCTATGGTCAGCATTGCGAATGTTTCTATTCGCAGGGGGGGGGGGGGAAATCAAATGATCTGATCGGCCAATGCAAGGGAAGCGATGAAAATACTGGTTTTAACCAGACGTTATAACGGCCAAAACTAAACACGAGTCAGAAGTGACACAGGTTGTCTCATGTAATTGGGGAATAAAGTAGCAGGGATTGGAGGAAAAGAAACATCGAGTTCTAGAATCCTGGCGGCGTCAATGAAATCCGTACACGTCACCCCTGCTTTACAGCATAGAGTGCAGCTCCTGCAGAGAGGACGCCAGCGGCTCACATTGACCGTATTGAAATGGCAAATATTGCAATATTTGTATAAATGGGGGAAGGGAGAAAAATAAAACAATCCACAAAGCTCTTTAATAATACTGGGCAACAGAAAAAGAATTGTCAGACGCAACTTATATATTTTCCTCTATATGTGTCACTGGGCACATCCATTGTGTGATATTTTGTGTTGAATCTTTCCATCACTTGCTCCTCACTGTGTGGCTTTGGTCATAGAATGGAGTGAATAGGTCAGTCACCGACTCACGTCATTGTATTGCGTGGGATGTATTCAAAGGACATCACCAGGGGGTAGATTAGAAGTCTTTTCTCATTCAGCTGCCATCTCTTATTGTGAGTATCTTGAACAATAGACATCCTAAACATTCCCTCCTTCACCCCCATTAACTGCTAAATACTGTAGAATAAACAACAGACACAAAGTAAATATTTTGCCCAGATTTTGGTAAATATAGCATCATGGGAAAAATCCACAGAATGAAAACAGGAGATAAGTAATTTTTTTCCTTTTAAGGCTGGAGTCAGACGAGCGTTTTGAAGAGTGGAAGGAACGTCTGTGAGAGTGGATGTTCCTTCCACTCGACGCCCGTCGGGCCGCCTCGCTGAGTGCAATTCGAGAGCTTAGCGCTACAAGGCTCCTATGGAGGATCGCGCTTTGCAGCCCCATCAAAGTGCGTCCTAGCGCTTTGACGGAGAGGCCTGCTGCAAGGGCGCAGCACGGCCACTGTGTGCGCGCAATTCGTCGCAACACTGCGACGGACGCCACGTCAGAATGGGCGCACACAGTGTGCGCGTCCGACACTGGCCATACATGCAGTTACTTAAAAAAAAAAAAAGGAAAGCAACATGTGTTTTATAATGTGTTTGTTTGTAACGCGCAAGTAATCGGGTTACAGCTTATGTAAGTGGTAGTGTCCCTTTAATTGTTCTATCCCAGAATGTTCTCCCCCCCAACAGACCGAAACATTTATAAAATGGACAAAAAAGATCCCAAGCTCAGGAGCCAGGCAAACCTTGGTATTTGCTTAAAAAGAATGCATAAATTAAAAAAAGGCGTCAAGAACACTTTGCTAGGAGCCATCGCAGTCAATCCCCGATTCAGCAAAAGGCTCTTTAAACTCCTTCACTACCAAATTCAGATGCCAGACAAATTCCCAGGTGGTTTCGTTGTTCGCCCCTCGGGCATCATGCGCAAAACTTCGGGTGCACCTCCTGAATCCCAAATGCATAGGAAATTCATTTGCAATGTATGAATTCCATTTGCGTTTGTCCTGCACAGCTGCAGATCGAGAGAACTCGATAATCGGGCACCTAATGGTGCTTTGGAAGATCTGAGTCATCTTGACCTCAGGCATTAAGGGGTTAAAAGAAAAATGGGGAATACTAGGATTAATACACACCTAAAGCAGGGTTGGACAAATCCCGGGACTAGGTAGACGTGGGCTGCCGGAGTCCTTGATTACTCTACAAAAGGTCTGTATGGGAAGCTCTGCCTGTGCCACCGTTGGCTCCCGAGCGCGGTATGAATCCTTCAAGCCCTGGCATAAAGAGACAAACGCATTGTTGGGCAACAGCACTGGATATCCATCCACCAGTCGGTTGCATCGCTGGTTCCTTGAGCCAGAACCAAGGGCGTGGAAGAGACAACCCGACAGACGATCCGGCCGTATGCAGCCATTGAGATAAGAATCTCAGACATTCCATCGCGGCAACTTTATCTGGCGTCGCTGAATGAAAGCTGCTCTTCTGAGAAGCCAAAGAGAAATTGATCCTTTCATGACCTTGATGTTTGAGGAAGGTCACCGGGAAGAGACTGCTCAAAAACAGGCAATACGGGGTGACTGTCCAGGAAAGCATGTTAGTAGCCATTCGGGACGATCGCCAACCCAAAGCCAATTAGAGGGTAGACGCCGGTGACAGGACGCACGTGTTTAGTCTCCCGGGAGCACGCGACTCCAAAACACAAAAAGGTGCTAATTTTAACCTACTTTTTGATCTGCAGCAATTTGACATTTTCTTGCGCAGCTCATCAAAAAAAGGTCAAATTTAAATCTATTATTTCCTGCTGGAAATGAAACGATCTCCAGGGATGAGACCAAACGCTTCAGCCCTATGTGGATAAAGTCATTATTTCATTCGTGAGGTGAACCCTTCCAGTAACGCAGCCGGAAAAATGTTCAGCAAAAATAGGCGCCGGTAAGAAAAACGTAGCCAGCTGCCCATTTTTCGGAGTCAGGCTCAATAGGATCTGTAGATGTACGAAGAAGGCCGAATATTAGGAGACAGTGACCAACCAGCAGGCCGCCAGATCTGGAAAGCCCTAATATCACGGATGTCCCGATTCAATCTTCTCATTTTCAGGTATTGGCTTTATATCAAGCCGATCTGACAACTGTTGGGTAGCCGGCCTCGAATCGCGTCTTCGCTCCCGCGTCACAGAAGAGGCAGGGAAGACGCCGCGATTCAATGCACCGGCTCTGGGACTCCCTTTTAGGCGCCACGGATCGGATGATGGGTGTGAAGTATCAGATCGGGACTTATCAGAATCCCGCTGGGAAAAAACCTGCAAATATCACAAACTCCCCTCTCAACCTGCGGCAAGAACAGTGGCTCGATCTGCTTCTTCTTGACGCCGGGAGCAATGAGAGACTGGGGGAGAAAAGTCCCCAGTCTCCCCCTGCGAATCACTCCACCTACCTGCCGGATGATCCTACAGGTCATGTGACCGGCAGCCTCAATGGACTCCTATAGACTCGGTGGAGGGGATGTTCGAGGTGGCGCTTAGCACTGCTGTGAGCATCTTGCTGCTTAGCGCAGTGTTCAAGTGCAGGCTGCTGGATTAGCGGCTGTCCCATAATATCACACTAAAACGGGGAGGCCAAGGAGAAACCTGCATGCGCACATTATACGCCTTCGCATCCCAGCTTTAGCGTGAACATTGTAATATGGCCCAACGTTTAACCCCTTCACTGCTGAGCCATTTCACTTCTTAAAAAAACACTTCTTTTTTTTATTATTATTTTGGTTAATTTTTTTCTTTACTTTAAACATGGTCATGTTTGGTATCATTGGAAAGGCCATGCTCTGGCCTTTCAAAGGATACCAAACATGACTCTGCTAGCTGCCAAAAGTCGGGAGATATTGGGATTCAAAAGTAACCCCCTTTCTCCACCCCATCTTTCCTTAGGAGTCAATGAGGACGTTCCCCAAGCAGCGGCCGCTTTAAAATCAAATACATTTTAAAAAAAGTAATAAATCGGGTGCATGAACACAGAACACTTAATTACAGATCATCAAAATAACGAGGGAGAAGGTGCAGACAAAAATAGATGTGCCAAGAGCGTGTATGCCAATTCCCTGATCTGGCAAAGAAAGTCTCACGCTCTCGCGGGGTTCAAGTCCATGGGTTTGCCGATAAAAAGCCGGCAAATCTACACGAAGCCCGTTTGAGAAACACAGGTCTGTATACTTTGTAGGACTATATCGTTTCTGGTTGCACTTCAGCTCCGCCCCTTATTCCTGCACCCCACGAAAATAAACAAAAAAGTTTAAAAGTCAAATCAATGTCTGTAAGGAAAGGTGTGACGGCGCGTGGCAGGTCACATGATCAAAGACCTGGCGCCACTTGTGGAGGTCACCTGTAGCATTCCGATGAAACCAAGAAAAAAAAAATAGACTAAACTAAAACACACAATTCTATTGGTATTAACATAAAAAGGAAAAAACAGACTGAAGAAAAATTAAAAAGAATCATTTTGTGGCCATTGGCTTTACCACCAATTCCTAAAGAGAGGGGGGGGGGGTTAGGAAATCCTATATAGAAACAGACACCTGGCTCCCAGTAGTGGTGCACCAAAATGGAAATTTCTGGCTGATACCGAAACCGGACATTTGGGATCAGTTCGGCCGAAAACAGATACCAAAAATCAGACATGAGAACCAGGGCCTGGAGGCCGGGCCGGGGGCTCGCCTGAGGCTTGTCGAGCAGCTTGCTTGGCCAGGCCTCCAGGCCCAGGTTCGCATGGCTGATTGGTTGCACCTACATCCTCCTACTTCGGCCCTGAGCTCCAGTGGTGACAGTCTTCCGGCTGTCGCAGGCTGCTTGGCCGGGCCTCCAGGCAGGCCCTATTTTGAAATGGAAATTTTTCTGCCAATTTTTTCGGCTGAATTTTCCATTTCGGCCGAAACCACCATTTTCAGCCGATAATGTTGGTGGCCGAAATTTCGGTGCATCCCTAGCTCCTAGAAATGTGTAGTTTGCTAAAATGTTCCACCAAAATCATCAACACAGAAAAGATTGACATGTTTTTGCTGCTCTCCAGCTCCGTCACCAATTCCACTTCCCAGTGTTGACTCATTTCCTCTGACGTTCGCATTCCTCATTCACGAACACACGAGACACGAGTGATCCCTGATCGGGTTCGCTTGGAGCACGACTTGACACGTTTAGCTCAGGAGGAGCCAGGAATGGTTTTGTTTTTAGATTTGCGTAAAACAAACCAAATCTTTTCTTTCCTACGGAATTTTAGCCAAAACTCAATATACTTTTTGGCTTATATTTTGGCATACCGCATTTAATGAATAAGACGACGTATAAATTCACTGAACGTGGAATTGCCATTTAATTTTAAGAAGTACACAAAATTCCAAAACCACACAGAGGGGTTAATAAGCAAAGCACATATTATTTTCATTTTAGCTCTAAAACAAAAACAGAAACAAACATATATACAGAAAAAGAGGGGCGTCACGCCCACACGGCCACCGGGGCGGCTGCAACGACCCAGTTCATGTAGAGAACATAATTTTTTTTTAAAAAAAAAAAGGACCTCTGCGCTCATAAGCCTGAAAACAGAAAAATTTACTTAATCGGTAGCTCTTTTATTTTGGGGGGGGGGGGGAATTTACACAGAAGAAAAAAAAAAACATTAACAGATTACATTGGTCTGGGGGGGGGGGGGTCGAGAAAAATAGTGTCACGTGTGCCTGGACCAAGTCACCATGAAGAGTCAGGAGCCCTAATGTGCACCTTGCACAAACAAAATAGAAAAAAAAAGGCATTTTTGAAAAGTAGGCATGTCTGCATTTAACCCTTTCACTGCGGAGCTATTTCACCCCTGTGTGCTGAGCTAATTTGTACCAGTTTCACTCATCATGTTTAAACGTGATTTGGAGTCACATTTTATTAAATAACCCAGACATATTATAGATCGTTCTTTCCATCAGACTCTGCAGATTCATAATATTTCTATAGGCGTCACTGGGCGCATCTATTGTGTGATATTTTCCTCTATAGGCGTCACTGGCGCATCTATTGTGTGATATTTCCTCTATATGTGTCACTGGGTGCATCTATTGTGTGATATTTTCCTCTATAGGCGTCACTGGGCGCATCTATTGTGTGATATTCCTCTATAGACGTCACTGGGTGCATCCATTGTGTGATATTTTGCATTGTATCTTTCCATCACTTGCTCCTCACTGTGTGGTTTTGGTCATAGAATGGAGTGGATGGGTCAGTCGCCGACTCACATCATTGTACTGTGTGGGATGTATTCAAAGGACATCACCAGGGGGTAGATTAGAAGATTTTTAAGCTCCCTGTTTTATCTCATTCAGCTGCCAACTATTATCTCGAGTAGCTAAAGCAGTGGCTGCCAACCATGGTCCTCAGGTTTTAAGGATCACCTTGGGGAAATGCAGACTGAATCCTGCAATCAATGGAGCACCAAATCATATCATCTGTGCAGTGCTTCACATATCCTGCAAACCTGGCCTATTACTGGGTCCTGAGCACCAGGGTTGGGAACCACTGGCTTAGAGAACAATACACCACCTGCAGCCTTGTCTAAACATTCCCTCCTCCACCTTATTAACCGTTAAAACCTGTAGCTAAAATAAACAACAGCTGCAAAGTACAGATTTTGCACAGATTTTGGAAAAAAATGTTGCATCATGCGAAAAATCCACAAAAATGAAAACAGAAGAGAAAAAGCTTAGTTTTTCCTTTTTACATGCAATTAAAGAGGTTTTTTTTTAATAAAAAAAAAAACACCTGCATGTGTTTTATAATGGTGTTTTTTTGTACTGCACAAGCAATCTAGTTACAGCTTATGTCAGAGCTAATGTCCCTTTAAAAATCCCTAAACTCCCCAGATACACACACTATAGGAACTACACAACCAGACGCTTCAAATGTGGAGTTACTGGTCAACTCAAAAATTGTGCAGATTTAAACACTTCCCTCAGCAAATTTTATAAAAAGGTCCATTTTGAATTTAATGCCTAATAACCACTTATCCCAGCGAATACAAATGTTGGAAAAAGCATACATTAAAAGATGTGACTTGTGGTTAGCGGGCCTTGTAGTGAGAGAGAAAAGGGGGGGGGACTAAAGGGGTTATTTGAAGAATGCCGAATTTGCCACAGAAGGGTGAATTTCCCGGCCATTCAGAAAGCTGGCAGTTCGCCAAACATTGGCGAATTGCCAGTGACATTCGGTGCCGGTTCGATGGCAGTGAAATCACCATAGAGAAGCAATGGTTAATCTATTCAGAGACACCGAACAGCAGAGAAATGTCAGTGAAATGCTCTGATGTTCGTTCGACTGGTTTAAACAGGCGAATCCCATAGGATTCAATGAAGTAAAAAAAAGGATTCCCGTTATAATTTTTATTTAACGGTTTATTTTCATTTGCAGCAAAAAGTCAGAATTTTTTTAGGCATTTTTCTGCAACATTTTTGATTCCAAATTTATTTAAATGGATTTTTTTATAGTCTATAACAGACCTTTTTATTGTTATTCATAGGACATTATACATTATTATTTCCAGCCATTTTCATGCAATATTTTTTTTTAAAACGCCTTTTAAAAATAGTGGGTTTATTTTTTACCCCTGCTCGGCATTTTTCTCGGCGGCATTCAGCGGATCCATTCGGCCCACTGTGAGGAATGCCGAATCGCACCAAAGTGTTCTGGTGCTCTTTGAATAAACCCTTAGGCTGGGTTCACACCTGAGCGTATTTCATACGCCCATTTTTCCCCGGCGTTTGAACCAAGCGTTCATTCGCGTGTTTTCGATAACGAGCAAACGCCGATAACAGCGCGTTCACGTCCATGTCTATGGCCGCGAACGCGCTGTAACACGCCCCAAAGAAGCTCATGTACGTCTTATGGTGTAGCGCACTCCAACGCGCTGTAAAACGCACAGCGTTTCCCACCCTTTCTACGGTTTCAAAAAAAATTATTTTGGAAAAAAGTCAGCTTAACAATCATGCTATAAAGAAAGGAAGGGCCACGCAGGGCCAAGAATTGTCATCATAAAGAACACATCAATGTAGAGCAAAACAGATAAAGAAGTAGGGGTCGACCGATTATCGGTACCACCGATATTTGGGGCCGATATTCAGTGATTTCCAGGTTATCGGCATCGGGCTGTTTCACTTGCCGATGTGCCGATAACTCTGAGAAGCTGCGATCTCTCTGGGCATGCGTCCCATCCCGGCACTTCCGCACTCTGGCCGGCAATGATGAGGTCACCTCGAGGTCTCCCCCTTCCACTGGCTCGAACACAGTAAGAAACAGAGGGGGAGGAAGCACATCTAATTGTAATAAAAACAAACAGGATGGTCGGACTGATTTACGGAGGGTCCGTTCCGCTCTGTTGTGCTCCTCCCCTGCTCTCACTCTCCCTGTCTGCTCCTTCACGCTGTGCTACCTGCCAGTCTGTAAAGCTCCCCATCCCACTTCAAGTGGCTGCATAGGAGCATAAATCTTGCTCAACTCTACTGCCCTGACACCGAGATTAAATAAATAAATAAAAGCCTCAAATAGTTCACGGCACCCTTTATCTGCCAGCCATTTAGTTTTGTCTTGGCAGGTGCAGGGATTTGAGTTCACATTAGGGAAAATTTGATTTCTGACCCCAGGAGCTTACAATCAGCTTTCTAGGGAGCCACCTGGGGACAAGGAACTGAGTTTGCAGATTTTGTTTTTAGTAATGATAGAAGCCACAGTTAGGGTTTTAGTGGTCCTGGGCTACCCGACTGCCAGCTTCTGTGTCACGGCCCCTTGCATAAAAGTTTGCTATAAAGTAGTGCTGCACTTTTTACAAATGAGGGGGTACATTCCTGCAAACATCTGACTCCTGCTGCAAACACCTCTGCAGCCACCATACCTGAGCCTGACAGAGTCGAGGCAACACCTAGGAGCCAGGCCAGGCATGCTTTGCATAGAATAAACCTGAAATTTATGACCCGCATGGCAGCAAGGACAGCCAACAGGAAGAACAGTTTAGTGAATAAACCCCTTAAATGAATTGTAAGGTCCTGTGAGCTGGTCCCTCTGCTCCTCTATATTGTAAACTCCTGTGAGCCGAGCGGCTGGGACCAGCATTTTACAGATCATCACTTCTATAGCACCAGCAGGTTCCGCAGCGCAGTACACCAAGGAGCGGGGAAACAAAATAAATAAATGCCTCAAATAGTCCCTTTATCTGGGACTATTTGCATTGCAGGTTGCTTTGTTGTACCAAAAAAGAAGAAAAGCTGGAGCTTCTGAAAGAAAGAAAAATGGGGTGGTTGCGATTTCTTAACCATCACACTTTTTTTCAAGCACTTTATTTCTCTCAGCTGGTATGTTTACAATTTTGACACCAGATTTATGTAGAAATTGTGATTTCCCCCCCCCCCCTCGAAAAATTTTAATGTACAGAATATCGGCACCCGATATCGGTTATCGGCCTGAAAGGTAGCCGATTATCGGTATCGGTATCGGCACCTAAAAAGTGATATCGGTCTATCCCTATAAAGAAGTCATCAAAAAGTCCGCAAAAAACATCCCCAGAAGGGGGGGTCTCATCTAAAAATAAGCACAAAGTCGGCAACAAACACATCTTGTGGAAAACAATAATTAAAGAAGTCCGCAGTAAAAAGAAAAAAGGTAGAAAGATGAGGGGGTAGGGTTGGGGGTGGAAAATGGCAAAGTGCAAAATTGTGCCTGCCCTGGCGGGTTCCCGCACGGTGACAGACCGTAGGTGGGGCCAGGGGGTATAGTGGCACCAGGCCCGGGCACTCGGGGGCCAATCTGGGCACCAGGCCGCTGCAGCACCTCCCGAGACATCCCGGAAAAAAAAAATAATATATATATATATTTAAGAAAAAAAAAAAAAGGGGGGGGGGAACGGGGTACATCTGTAAAAAACTCAGCAGAAAAAATATAACAAAATTAAAAAGGGCATGACAGCAAAGTAAAAAATGTCCTGGGACAACAAAAAGGGGTCGTCAAGTGTCAGAAAATAAGGCCAGATCAGAAAACGGGTCAACAATCGAGAAACAAGATATTTCAACCTGTATCTCTAAACAGGGCAGCTCATGCAGCAGGCAGATCGTCGCACGGGCAGCCGGTTCGTGGCGTCCAAGCTGGCTCTACGTCCGGGAGCACGGTCCACAGCTGCGTTATGCCTTTTTGACACCCAGAAAGCTTCCACCTCGGCCACCTGGGTGAGAGACTCCGACCACCGCGGGATGTAATCCGGGGAACCCTGAAGCGTTTTCGCCCACACTATCGACAAAGAGGGGCCCTCAACTCCCTCCAAGTCATGATCTCGGCCTCCAGGTCGCACCGGCACTCTCCCCGGTGTAATGTGTGCTGGCAGTCCGGACCCCTCGATCCGAGCGCCAGCTCCCTGGGTCTCCAACACAGCGCCGATCGCAGGAACCAGCGGCCTCCAGGTCCCCGAGGCACCTCTCACGTTCCCCAGGCCGCCAGAGTCCGATAAGTCCATGCATCCGTCGAGCTTCACAGGCTTGTCACCTCTCTCAGCATCCACATCCAGGCTCCCCGCAGCATCCTTAAAATAGGCCTCAGCAGAGCGTCCAGCCGATGCAGCTCCATCCCTCGTCGAACCCCGATTCACCACCGCTCGGCAGTGGCGCAAGGCAAGCATCATCCATCGCCACACTCCTCTGGTGAGCGGACCGTCCAGGTCCTCTCCATCCACGAGCAGCAAGCAAGCCTCCAGGCCGGCTAGGAAGGGGTCCGTACCTCTCGTGGAGGGAGTCGGTTCAGCCTGCCGCTCGTTCGCCGGCCTGTCAGTCACTCCAGGCAGAAAGGCCGCAGGGGCCAGGACGAAGGCCGCAAAATGACCGCCAGCTCCTCGTGTCTTCTCCACTCCGTTGGCCGCGACGAGCGTCTCTGGTCCGGAGGGGGGGGACAGAAAGGCCTCCGGACATCTCAGTTCCGATGGCCAGCCAGCCTGAGTCCCTAAATCAGTAAAATACTCAGCTAATTAGGTTACAGATGGGCCTCAAGAGCAGCAGACATGTGGAGCTCCACAGATACACGTCTGCTCCCTTCGGTAGCCGGCCACGACCCCCCCCCCTCCCACCCTTTCCTGCAGTAATATAACCAGCTTTTCAGTGATGCAGAAAGACCCCACGGAATATACTACTGTCGAAGTTTCCGCTTTTGCCGTGAATTGTCCAGCTTCACTTCTGCAGTGAACACAACCAGGAAATGTCTCAGCCAATCAGACGCCTCTCATTCTGGTCTTTAAACCCTTTGGGCTTATGGGCAGTCCAATAGCAAAGAACCTTAGCCATCACCCTATGGGCTTATGGTAGCGGCTCTGGCCATTTCACGTAGCCGGTCCTCACCTGTTTAATACGGGCAACAGAGGAAACACAAGCACCCTCCTTCCACTCAGGTCACCCCTTTACGTCGATCAGGGAGAGCCGTGGAGGTTGCACTGTCTGAGTTGTCGCATATAGGCCTTTAATGAAGGCAGAATCCAGAAAGACAGGTTGGGGTGACCGGGACGAGGAGAAAGGTGGGGCCTGGGACTTGACAGCACTTCTCTGAAAAGTCATTTAATTCAGGGCAGGACCAGGGCTCAAGTAGTCACGGGCTCCTAGATGTTTACCTGTGGCTGGATTACACAACGTACACAATACAACTTGTGTAAGGAAGAAGCAGGTGCCATCAATGTCACTCATCCCACCCATACCTTTCCGAGCAAGTGTATCGAGAGGCATTGGCTGATCTGATCTGCACATCCCGTGCAGTGCCGACCATAAATCTGAAGATCTAGCCCAGGGAAAACGAATCTGACAGCCTTCCGAGCAGAGGACATCCGGGAGAACGGAAGGGAGAACGGAAGGGAGAACGGAAGGGAGAACGGAAGGGAGAACGGAAGGGAGAACGGAAGGGAGAACGGAAGGGAGAACGGAAGGGAGAACGGAAGGGAGAACGGAAGGGAGAACGGAAGGGAGAACGGAAGGGAGGGCAGACCCCATAGTAACTTTGTGTGTTGGTCATGGTGAGAAGGATACAGCTGCAGAGAGTTGTCCACATGGGGTCATTTCGTTTTTAGCTATGTGGAGGAGCTGGTACCAAGTGTACGTGATAAACCACAAAAGATGCGAATAATCACCACGCACACACAGGTCACATCTCAGATGGTTCAATGCCTAAACATAGATTGTCACAAGCGCTTCCATACAGAAGACGCATGAGGACATGATCTTGTAATCCTACCTAACCCCCCCCCCCCCTATCATCTCCAGAGAGATGAGCATCCCATGAATAATGAACGCAGAGCTCCAGGATCAGATCCCGCGTCGGCACATTACCGCGGCTGATTTACGGCTCTGCTCAGGCCGGGCGTGCACAGATTTAGCAGATCGATCCGGGGGCGAAGCAGGACTCAGCACTGGGCACAGTTGCTCTTCACAGAGTTATTGATCCACAGAAGTTGCTCATCCCGCCAAGAGCTTCCAATTCCGGCACGGATTTATCCCATTAAAAAGATCTTCTAGTTAACGGGTCCTAAACAATACATAACCGTTTCTTTAAGTGTGCGGGCGGTAACTGGAATGAATGGATAAACTACAAAATATGGCGGCTGTCTAGGTCGCACAAGCGTTCCGTGCGTGGCATCCCATGAGCTCAGCTCATCATGGGCATTGGCAACTCTGTCCTGAACCCCAGAGCTTCATATAAACAGAGAAATACAAAGTAGAGATGTGGCAGTGACAGGACGTGGCCTTTATTCCAACAAACCATAGAGATGTGCCCTGGCAGTGACAGGACGTGGCCTTTATTCCAACAAACCATAGAGATGTGGCCTGGCAGTGACAGGGCGTGGCCTTTATTCCAACAAACCATAGAGATGTGGCCTGGCAGTGACAGGGCGTGGCCTTTATTCCAACAAACCATAGAGATGTGGCCTGGCAGTGACAGGGCGTGGCCTTTATTCCTACGAACCATAGAGATGTGGCCTGGCAGTGACAGGGCGTGGCCTTTATTCCAACAAACCATAGAGATGTGGCCTGGCCTTCATTCCAACAAACCATAGGAGAGGTGGTCTGCCAGTGACATGTTTCATGCATATCTCATTAAGACAATGGCTGTCCGGGCATTAAAATTTACCCCCCCATCAGAGAGGGGCTGGATGGCAGTGATGAGGCACAGGGTCTTCCTTCCCGATACATGACATTGAGAGGCTGGCAGTGATGGGGCGTAGTTCGTCCTCTCCAAGTTAAAGAGTCTTTGACAGACATTTACATAGTCTATGCACACATTGTGCCCAGGAATCCTGAGGGCCAACAGGCCGGGAAATACAACACCCCGACTGGTGTGAGGGAGCATTGTGCGGCCTTCCCTGGTTAAAGGAGGTTATTCAGCCGAGACCCACAATGAGGACATTCTCTCTCGCAGTCGACGTCCACTGGCAGATTCTGCCACATTATCAGCAGGCCTGGAAATCCAGATAAATCGCAGCTCTGCTTCAGGTACTCCAGCCTCGCGAAACACCAAAAAGGTCACGGCAAGTGCCCGCTATGACCTCCAAAGGCCGCTGGATCTCCCGTTACAAGGGAAAGGTTTGGTTGTTGTATCCGGAACGATGACGGGTTTTGATAGAGACCTGGTAATTTCTGAAATCTCAGAAAAGCCTTCTCAAAAATTCCCTGACACAATGTATCTACACAAGTGCTTTCCAAAAAAAAAATAATGAATCAGCGGCTCCGCATTACAGGGCGTGTATAAACGTAGAACCACATACATAAAACTATAAAAACAAATCGCAAGCGGTCATGCACTGCAGCGTCTGTTGTCTTAAGTGCCGGTGCCTGAAGCTTGGCTCCCATGTATAACCGTATTAAATGTGCCGGCGCTCCAGGTCGGCGCAAACGACTTTTATTTAATCCATTAAAAATAGTGGTGCACCGAAATGAACATTTTGGACTGCAACCGAAAATTCAGGATGCCCATGGCGGAAAACTACATATTTTTCCCACCAAAATCATTTTTATACGATAATTTAATTAAAGACAGTTTTGAAGGCAAAAGGGGATCCAGCCCGGCTCTAGCAAAGGTGAACCTAATAAAGCGGCCGGTGAGTGTATAGCAAAACATGGGGCATGAGAACTAGAGAGACTGTCTGCAGAATTCTGGGCCAGTTGGCAGCTATTGGCAATGAGAAAAACCGCCAGGGCGTGAAAACTTGGGACTGTCTGTAGAGTTCTGGGCCAGTTGGTTTTCCAATAGCTGCCATCTAAGGGTAACAGGTTGAGTTGAATATTGAGAGTGCGACACGACCAACGCTCATACCGTAACAGACATGGCCGCATCGGTATTATCAGTGACGCCCGTCTGCCCACCCACCATCTCCTAAACTGTGGATTCCGACTTATAAAAAAGGTATGATTTAATAAGTAAATACAGTCAGGTCCAGAAATATTGGGACATGGACACAATTCTAACATCTTTGTCTCTATACACCACCACAATGGAGTTGGAATGAAACAAACACAATGTGCTTTAACTGCAGACTGTCAGCTTTAATTTGAGGGTATGTACATCCAACTCAGGTGAACGGTGTAGGACTTACAGCAGTTTGCAGATGTGCCTCCCACTTGTTAAGGGACCAAAAGTAATGGGACAATTGGCTTCTCAGCTGTTCCATGGCCAGGTGTGTGATATTCCCTCATTACCCCAATTATAATGTGCAGATAAAAGGCCCAGAGTTCATTTCAAGTGTGCTATTTGCATTTGGAATCTGTTGCTGTCAACTCTCAAGATGAGATCCAAAGAGCTGTCACTATCAGTGAATCAAACCATCATTAGGCTGAAGAAACAAAACAAACCCATCAGAGAGATAGCAAGAATATTAGGCGTGGCCAAAACAACTGTTTGGAACATTCTCATAAAGAAGGACCGCACCGTGAGCTCAGCAACACCAAAAGACCCGGGAGACCACGGAAAACAACTGTGGTGGATGACCGAAGAATTCTTTCCCTGGTGAAGAAAACACCCTTCACAACAGTTGGCCAGATCAAGAACACTCTCCAGGAGGTAGGTGTATGTGTGTCAAAGTCAACAATCAAGAGAAGACTTCACCAGAGTGAATACAGAGGGTTCACCACAAGATGTAAACCATTGGTGAGCCTCAAACAGGAAGGCCAGATTAGAGTTTGCCAAACAACACCTAACAAAGCCTTCACAGTTCTGGAACAAGATCCTATGGACAGATGAGACCAAGATCTACTTGTACCAGAGTGATGGGAAGAGAAGAATATGGAGAAGGAAAGGAACTGCTCATGATCCTAAGCATACCACCTCATCAGTGAAGCATGGTGGTGGTAGTGTCATGGCGTGGGCATGTATGGCTGCCAATGGATCTGGTTCTCTTGTATTTATTGATGATGTGACGGATTATTTGGATGGGGGAGTGAATACTTTTGGCAATATAGTGTATATGACGTTAATCAGGGATCTCCAGGAGATAACCCTCCGTATTGGTGGGTAGTGGGTGATTTTTACACATCAGTCCCCCCCCCCAGTGTAATTGAGTTATTAATATGTTCTTGGCCATGGTGGAACAGAATCTGCGTCCATGAGTTTAACAGGGTCAAGGGCTGGCAAGGTGCAGGCCGAGGGAAGGCTGGGCTGTAAAGCGTTAAAAGGAGGTATTAGTGCACCTTCCTCTAGCAACACCCAAAATCTGCGTCAGAATACCCAAACACAAGTTCCCGATAGATCAGGCGCCAGTGAGCGAACAGGGCCTTTGTGTGACATGACACACGGCTCGGATAAGCTCGTATAGAGCTGCGCGCCTCTCGTTGCCTGCGTCCATTCAGCACGGCCATTCGTCACTCACCCTGCTGGACGGGCAGCGCCAGAGCTCACACAGAGCGCCCTCGGCACAGTGGATGCCGGTGAATGGGATTGCCCAGGCTGCTCAGCCAGGATACAGTGTGCCGCTGCGGTTGTCGTTTAGCTCGAGAAGTTTCCAGGATCCTCCATCAACGCATAAGATACATGTAGCAATATGTGCTGCGATAACCACCAATTTCCCTGTGAATTGCAGCATCCAAGCCTGAAACTGCGTCTGACGCACGCGAGGACACCGTGAGCGGCCAGGCCTCTGCATTCATTCGATGAGGTCATAGAAACCTGCGACATAATCCTAGAAATTGCATAAACACTGCCAAGAAAAAAAATCAGCACCTCCCATACAGGCCTGTTATTATTCGAGGTGGCTTCACTTGGTCAGGTCTGGGTTCAGCAACGTAAAATTTATATATATAATATATATATATATATATATATTATATATATATATATATATATATAAGTCATGTGACTCCCTGAATATACTGAATGATCAGGTTTTTCCATCAATGGGTTGTTTCTCCCCTGATGGCACAGTGGGCATATTCCAAGATGGCAATGCCAGGATTCATTGGGCTCAAATTGTGCGAGAGTGGTTGAGGGAGCAGGAGACATCATTTTCACACATGGATTGGCCACCGCATAGTCCAGACCTTAACCCCATTGAGGTTAATCTTTGGGATAATGTGCTGGAGAAGACTTTACACAGCGCTGCGACTCTCCCATCATCAATACAAGATCTTGGCCACAAATTAATGCCACTCTGAACGCGAATAAATGCCGTGACATCGCATGAGCTTATCGACACAATGCCGCGACGAATGCGTGACGCGATCACAGCAAAAGGCGCCACAACCAAATATTACAGCGTGTGACTTTATTTTGGCCGGGCAGTGAAAGAAACACGCACTTTAGAAGAGGTGAAGTGTAAGGTGGGGGACACGATAAAAAAATTCCCAACACAATGCTCAGGCAGCCGTCAATGAATATCGTGTGTATGAATCGACACGCACCTTTTCGTACTAACACAGGTCCACATGTCCAGAGTGGTTGATCGACTAAAATCAGGATGGGCACAGGGTGACACAATTAGAAAGGGAGGGTGGGCATTTACATGGCAGAGCGCTGGCACCGGCAAGCAGAGCGCAAACAGGGAGCTGCGCATTATTTATAAATACTCTTCAGATAAATGTAGGAGCTCTTTATAAACACGAACAGGAACCTGCTGGGAAAGGACTTTACCCGGGTTTATTGCCAATAAATCAGAGAATTCAAAGATACGGCCACGCCGACACAAAACAGTCTCAAGTCAGTGACACCACGCACAGGACGGCGGTGACGCCGCGGGGATCTGATAATCATTACAACCAAATTGTAGCGTTCAGCCAACAAGATGACCCAGCAACGCCCATCCACACGCAACCCCACGACACGGTCACAATTCACGTTAAGGTTACCAAACCTATGCCGACTCCCAGGGCAGCAATAACTGCTCCATATCTCCCACCACGACGCATGTCAAGAGAAAGCCCCTTCACCGGGAAGGTGACATTCCCAGACACTTGAGATGACATTTACTGCGTATGTCAACAAAAATGTAACAGAACAACAACAAAGTATATTATTCAGCGACTTAGAACAACATTAATTATAATTTACAGACTAATTGCTGGGAGTTTGATTTGCAGCTCGGTTATACACCTCCACACCCCCCCCCCTAAATGTATGAAGGTGCACCTTGACACCCACAGACACCAAATATACGGAGCTCCTAACAAAAAAAAAAAAAACAAAGGGCACCCGCACACCCTGAATATATGGAGGAGCCCCTAAAAAGACACCCGCACACCCTGAATATATGGAGGAGCCCCTAAAAAGACACCCACACCCTGAATATATGGAGGAGCCCCTAAAAAGACACCCGCACACCCTGAATATATGGAGGAGCCCCTAAAAAGGCACCCACACACCCTGAATATATGGAGGAGCCCCTAAAAAGACACCCGCACACCCTGAATATATGGAGGAGCCCCTAAAAAGACACCCGCACACCCTGAATATATGGAGGAGCCCCTAAAAACACCCACATACCCTGAATATATGGAGGAGCCCCTAAAAACACCCACATACCCTGAATATATGGAGGAGCCCCTAAAAAGACACCCTGAAAATATATGGAGGAGCCCCTAAAAACACCCACATACCCTGTATATATGGAGGAGCCCCTAAAAAGCATGACATTAGGTGAGGGACAGATGGATTTTGGGAGACATAAATATTCAATATCTGGTACATTTCCCCTTCCACCACATACAACCCCATATCTGATTAATACTGCATACAAGAAACCTGCAGGGGCTGAAACAGGACCTTTAATAGAGACCCTTTTGGTACCGGCTGGATGGAGTGGAGGTAACAGATACACAGATTTGAATCCCGGCCAGAGCACCTCTCCAGTAAGTGCTCTTGGGCGAGACACCTAACGCTACATACTCGCCACCGCACAATATGGGCTGTGGAGTCCAGTGGTAACGTCTCTACTCTTCAACCGTGGAGAAGCAAGTCAAATACCATTCCCTCAACACGCCCTCCAATACAACTGTGGAGAAGTCTCGACTTTACAAGAAGCGGCTTCAACCTAACCACCAGGTCGCTGCTCTACAATCATGGAAAGACGACTCGATCCCACTCAGAAGACGCCACCAGCGAGTGTCCTTGGGCAAGACACCCAACGATATGGATGCGTCTAACTCACAAAATACTTGGGAACAGGGACCCCCTGAATCAGGTCGTATCATCCAGGTGTGGTATTCCAATGTATTAACCCCTTGTACACTGATCTTGTAAAGCGCTGCGGAATATGTGGCGCTCTATAAACAAAGGCTAACAAAGCAAATTTGTATTCTACACATGTCGCTTGTTGCCAATGTCTTCGCGTGGACCCAGCGTCGAGGCTCCGTGATGTCCTAGGAGTCCCTCATGGAACATGACTCCCACACAGCATTGATGGTCGGGATACAGAAGTCCTGACGCAGTATACAGAGCCTGCTCCCTCACCTCAGACTGCGAATGTGAGGGAGAGTACGTCGGCGATGGATTTGAGTGCATGTCTGTGTACGAACTTGCCGTTTGTGCGGAGAGAGTGACAGGTCAGGTACGGGTGCGAAGAGAGTGACAGGTCAGGTACGGGTGCGAAGAGAGTGACAGGTCAGGTACGGGTGCGAAGAGAGTGACAGGTCAGGTACGGGTGCGAAGAGAGTGACAGGTCAGGTACGGGTGCGAAGAGAGTGACAGGTCAGGTACGGGTGCGAAGAGAGTGACAGGTCAGGTACGGGTGCGAAGAGAGTGACAGGTCAGGTACGGTGCGAAGAGAGTGACAGGTCAGGTACGGGTGCGAAGAGAGTGACAGGTCAGGTACGGGTGCGAGAGAGTGACAGGTCAGGTACGGGTGCGAAGAGAGTGACAGGTCAGGTACGGGTGCGAAGAGAGTGACAGGTCAGGTACGGGTGCGAAGAGAGTGACAGGTCAGGTACGGGTGCGAAGAGAGTGACAGGTCAGGTACGGGTGCGAAGAGAGTGACAGGTCAGGTACGGGTGCGAAGAGAGTGACAGGTCAGGTACGGGTGCGAGGAGAGTGACAGGTCAGGTACGGGTGCGAGGAGAGTGACAGGTCAGTACGGGTGCGAGGAGAGTGACAGGTCAGGTACGGGTGCGAGGAGAGTGACAGGTCAGGTACGGGTGCGAGGAGAGTGACAGGTCAGGTACGGGTGCGATGAGAGTGACAGGTCAGGTACGGGTGCGAGGAGAGTGACAGGTCAGGTACGGGTGCGAGGAGAGTGACAGGTCAGGTACGGGTGCGAGGAGAGTGACAGGTCAGGTACGGGTGCGAGGAGAGTGACAGGTCAGGTACGGGTGCGAGAGAGTGACAGGTCAGGTACGGGTGCGATGAGAGTGACAGGTCAGGTACGGGTGCGATGAGAGTGACAGGTCAGGTACGGGTGCGATGAGAGTGACAGGTCAGGTACGGGTGCGATGAGAGTGACAGGTCAGTACGGGTGCGATGAGAGTGACAGGTCAGGTACGGGTGCGAAGAGAGTGACAGGTCAGGTACGGGTGCGAAGAGAGTGACAGGTCAGGTACGGGTGCGAAGAGAGTGACAGGTCAGGTACGGGTGCGAAGAGAGTGACAGGTCAGGTACGGGTGCGAAGAGAGTGACAGGTCAGGTACGGGTGCGAAGAGAGTGACAGGTCAGGTACGGGTGCGAAGAGAGTGACAGGTCAGGTACGGGTGCGAAGAGAGTGACAGGTCAGGTACGGGTGCGAAGAGAGTGACAGGTCAGGTACGGGTGCGAAGAGAGTGACAGGTCAGGTACGGGTGCGAAGAGAGTGACAGGTCAGGTACGGGTGCGAAGAGAGTGACAGGTCAGGTACGGGTGCGAAGAGAGTGACAGGTCAGGTACGGGTGCGAAGAGAGTGACAGGTCAGGTACGGGTGCGAAAGAGTGACAGGTCAGGTACGGGTGCGAAGAGAGTGACAGGTCAGGTACGGGTGCGAAGAGAGTGACAGGTCAGGTACGGGTGCGAAGAGAGTGACAGGTCAGGTACGGGGTGCGAAGAGAGTGACAGGTCAGGTACGGGTGCGAAGAGAGTGACAGGTCAGGTACGGGTGCGATGAGAGTGACAGGTCAGGTACGGGTGCGATGAGAGTGACAGGTCAGTACGGGCGATGAGAGTGACAGGTCAGGTACGGGTGCGATGAGAGTGACAGGTCAGGTACGGGTGCGATGAGAGGACAGGCAGGTACGGGTGCGATGAGAGTGACAGGTCAGGTACGGGTGCGAAGAGAGTGACAGGTCAGGTACGGGTGCGAGAGAGTGACAGGTCAACGGGTGCGAGAGAGTGACAGGTCAGTACGGTGCGAAGAGAGTGACAGGTCAGGTACGGGTGCGAAGAGAGTGACAGGTCAGGTACGGGGCGAGAGAGTGACAGGTCAGGTACGGGTGCGATGAGAGTGACAGGTCAGGTACGGGTGCGATGAGAGTGACAGGTCAGGTACGGGTGCGATGAGAGTGACAGGTCAGGTACGGGTGCGATGAGAGTGACAGGTCAGGTACGGGTGCGATGAGAGTGACAGGTCAGGTACGGGTGCGATGAGAGTGACAGGTCAGGTACGGGTGCGATGAGAGTGACAGGTCAGGTACGGTGCGATGAGAGTGACAGGTCAGGTACGGGTGCGATGAGAGTGACAGGTCAGGTACGGGTGCGAAGAGAGTGACAGGTCAGGTACGGGTGTGAGACTCCCATCAGCGAAAATAATGCCGGGTTCATAACTTCTTGCCGACGGTCAGAGTTCCCGGGTTACACTTCTCTGGCCCCAGGATACACACTGAGAACCTGCCGTTTAACCCCATGAAGACCAGACACAAGCCGGCTGCTAAGGCTGGCAGCACACGAGCGCATTTGGCGCTTGTGTGCGCCCGCACTTCCCTGCGTCCGTGCCGTTTTGACAGGGAGGGCCAACCACCGGACATGAAAAAGCCCTCCCCGTCACAAAGCTAGACGGATGCTGACAGGGATACAAAGTGCGGTGCTGTCACGGAATGACCCAAGAGGCTCGGCGCAGCGAGCCCAGGACGCCAACCCAAGACATTTTTAAAAGGACCTGGTTTTCCTTTGAACGTTTGCAGTGTGCGTTTCAATGTATGAACAGTTTATTTTCCTTGATAGATGTGGTTTTACTTGATGTGCTGTATTAAGATGTACCCTGTGTGATTTTAAATATACTTTACATCGTTTGGTTTTAGTATCATTTAGTTTAGTGAAATGACATAGCTTTGGTTTTAAAACATACTTATATTCCTGTAGGTAAATGTGTTTTGTGTAAACAGTAAACAAGCTTTGCTGCTGTGTAATTTATGCGTCAGGGATTTTCCCCATTATCTAGCTACATGTTTCATTTAAGGGATCTCTGATAGTGTGTGTTTAATCTGATGTGCTGGAACAATGGATGTACAAATGTTGTATGCGCTGAAGGCTAAGAGAATGTGAAGAATGTTGATTGTAAATAACTGACCTAACTCATTAGTATGGGTATGCAAATTGTGACTGTTGTACTTCAGCATAAATAGTGGCGTGTGATTAAAAGGGTTCTGTTCATCTGAGTGTTTGAAACATACAGCTCTGCCTGGTGTTGTCATTTCACGTCGGCTACATATCACCACCACCCAGGAACGGGTCACTCTAACTGCGCAGCAGAACATCGATTCGCCGCGCCGTTGCGCCACCTTGAATCGGTATCTTGGGATACCGCAACCACCCCGAATCGGGACCTCGGCTGAGCGCCGTGCCTGCATCTGCAAGGAGACTCTACCGAACCGCGGTTCGCCACGCAGACCGTCTCCAGCCCTTCAATGGTCAGTAGATCCGCTGCTCGAGACGCCGAGTGCCGTGCCACTCGGTAGTCGGGCGGATTTCCGCCGTGGGTGCCCCATCTACTCTCCAGATCTCCACCGCCACGTAGTCTTCTACCCAAGCCGCTCGAGACGCCGGGTGCCGTGCCACTCGGTAGTCGGGCTTGGCAACACCAAAGAAGGGGGTCAGATAGAGCAGGACCGCAGGCGGATACACCCATTCCGCCACAGGTGCGACATAGGAGGATGGCGCTTTGTACACCGGACGCACAGACTGGAAGGAACGCCCACTCTCACGGACGCTCCTCCTCTCTGGTAACGCTCGTGTGCCGCCGGCCTAAACCAAATATTACAATAAGCGCAATTTAAACTTTCACGGCGTAAAAACAAAATGTAAATACCCTGCTTTCAATGCGTCTGGAAAGTGAGACTAGCGCAGCGCGTGACTCCGCCAGCAGAGGGCAGAATAGAGCTGCGGGGATTTGCTGGCGGTGCTTTTTTAAAACAATATTAAAAAAATACAGGAATCTGCGGACCGCCACAAAGCCCCTGTGCACCAAGGATCCAAGCGCCCACATCTGGAAGAATTTCCATGGGGCATTACAAGGTTGGGGAAACGTCCCTGAGGCTTTACTACAACTCCCAGCATGCTCAGCAAATCTAGCAGCTAGAAAGCCTTTGCAGGGGGTAAACGGTGAAAGAGGAAAAGTGCATTACAGAATGATACAGCGAATAAAATAACACCCGCATCAGCAAGTCATTGTATGCCAAGAAACACTAACAAAGTCTGGGCGAGGGGGATCAGCGCGTAGAGGCAGACACGGGCGAGGGGGGGGGTCAGCGCGTAGAGGCAGACACGGGCGAGGGGGGGGATCCAGCGCGTAGAGGCAGACACGGGCGAGGGGGATCAGCGCGTAGAGGCAGACACGGGCGAGGGGGGGGATCAGCGCGTAGAGGCAGACACGGGCGAGGGGGGGGATCAGCGCGTAGAGGCAGACACGGGCGAGGGGGGGGATCAGCGCGTAGAGGCAGACACGGGCGAGGGGGGGATCAGCGCGTAGAGGCAGACACGGGCGAGGGGGGGGATCAGCGCGTAGAGGCAGACACGGGCGAGGGGGGGGGGATCAGCGCGTAGAGGCAGACACGGGCGAGGGGGGGGGGATCAGCGCGTAGAGGCAGACACGGGCGAGGGGGGGGGATCAGCGCGTAGAGGCCGACACGGGCGAGGGGGGGGGGATCAGCGCGTAGAGGCCGACACGGGCGAGGGGGATCAGCGGGTAGAGGCAGACACGGGCGAGGGGGGGATCAGCGCGTAGAGGCAGACACGGGCGAGGGGGGGATCAGCGCGTAGAGGCAGACACGGGCGAGGGGGGGGATCAGCGCGTAGAGGCAGACACGGGCGAGGGGGGGGGATCAGCGCGTAGAGGCAGACACGGGCGGGGGGGGGGATCAGCGCGTAGAGGCAGACACGGGCGAGGGGGGGGATCAGCGCGTAGAGGCCGACACGGGCGAGGGGGGGGATCAGCGCGTAGAGGCCGACACGGGCGAGGGGGGGGATCAGCGGGTAGAGGCAGACACGGGCGAGGGGGATCAGCGCGTAGAGGCAGACACGGGCGAGGGGGATCAGCGCGTAGAGGCAGACACGGGCGAGGGGGGATCAGCGCGTAGAGGCAGAAACGGGCGAGGGGGGATCAGCGCGTAGAGGCAGACACGGGCGAGGGGGGGATCAGAGCGAAGAGGCAGACACGGGCGGAGGTTCCAAGCAGACACACACACGGGGGGGGGTCAGGTGATACGCGGGGGGGGTTAGGGTGATACGCCGGGGGGGGGGTAGGGTGATACGCGGGGGGGGGGGGTTAGGGTGATACGCGCGGGGGGGGGGTTAGGGTGATACGCGGGGGGGGGGTTAGGGTGATACGCGGGGGGGGGTTAGGGTGATACGCGGGGGGGGTTAGGGTGATACGCGGGGGGGGGGTTCGGGTGATACGCGGGGGGGGGTTCGGGTGATACGCGGGTGGGGGGTCAGGGTGATACGCGGGGGGGGTCAGGGTGATACGCGGGGGGGTCAGGGTGATACGCGGGGGGGGTCAGGGTGATACGCGGGGGGGGGTCAGGGTGATACGCGGGGGGGGGTCAGGGTGATACGCGGGGGGGGGGGGTCAGGGTGATACGCGGGGGGGGGGGTCAGGGTGATACGCGGGGGGGGGGTCAGGGTGATACGCGGGGGGGGGGGTCAGGGTGATACGCGGGGGGGGGGGGTCAGGGTGATACGCGGGGGGGGGGGTCAGGGTGATACGCGGGGGGGGTCAGGGTGATGCGCGGGGGGGGGGGGTCAGGGAGGTACGCGGGGGGTGGAGTCTCTCACCGCTCTGCTCGCCCAGGAAGACCAGCTTGAATTTCCTGAGCGGATTGCCGAAGTCTCCCCCCGCGGACATGGCGCCGAGCTGCGGAAGGAGGCGATTGAGGCTCGGTGGAGGGGTCGGGGCGGGGAGGAGGAGGCGGGCGCCGGTCTTGGGATCCGGGGAGCGGCTGCAGCTTCCCGTGACCTCTCACACACACCTGCTGCAAAAGCTCCGCCCCTTTCCCCGGCCAGAAGCATGAACCCTCAACTGCCAAACTCGGTCCCCATGCCAACTAGCGGCGAAAACCAATCCGCGGTAGGTATTGCCAACCAATTAAAAAGAGTGGGCGGGGCGACGCGACAGGCTCTGGCGGCCATGTAGAGCGTGGCGAGAGCTGCCGTTCCTGACGGCGCTACTTAGTGACGTCACCTTGTTGATTTTGTATGGGAGAACTGATTACAGTCAATACATGAAGCAATAGAGCTGCACAATAACTTGCTATGATATAGTTATAACAATCAGTGAAACTAAGACACAACAAAACAACTGACTATATGGTGACAATATATATATTACAGTCTGCATCAGTTACTGCCAATAAAGGTCTGGTTTTTATTTTGAAACACATCACTATCCTCTGGGAGCAGGTGATGCACACCCTGTGCTTCCATACTACAAAGGATTTTGACATAAATGCATCATTGCAATGATGTCACGATGACTGTTATTCATTCATGCAGTGTCTTTTCATCTTTGCTGTGATGTCACGACTGCTTGCGTACCGCATCCATTCCTGCAGAGTCTTTACATTATTTCAGTGACGTCACAATGGCTCGCTTTGATTCGTGTTGAGTCATTGTATTACTGCAGTGATTTGCGTAGTTTGAAACTCGCAACTTTATTGTCCCATACTCAGACAAGACTAAGAACTCTTGCCTCTAGGACTTTGCAAGGGCAGCTCCGGTCCTGTGGAATGACTTGCCTCCGCCTATCAAATTCTCCCCTGATCTTCAGGCCTTCAAGAAATCCCTCAAAAGTTAAACCCATCACTTCAGATTAGTGTACCACATCACTGATGCAACTCATCCTCCTGCTCAAATGATTGAAGCAGCCTCCATTGTCCCACCATTCCTTAACCTCTGGTACTAATGATCCTGACATCCAGTAAATCTCCCCTTGTCTTCCTCTACTCCAATCCCTCTAGATTGTAAATTCCTTTGATCACGGCCCTCTACACCTCTGCTGTCCCAACCCGCCCAGTCCTGGTCCCTAATTTCAGGTCTCCTTTCCAACTGTCTCCACTTCTCCCTCTAATTACTCTTACTCAGCCCAAGTGTCTGGTCCTGCCCATCCCATGCAATCCCTACGATATTCTTCTGGCCACCAGTTTCACTTTCCCTCTGCTCCCATTTGTTTCAGTTATACCTATCCCTTAGATTGTAAACTCAAGGGATGTCTGCCTTAACACTTGGTTTTAAGTGGTGTATTACCTGGTCAGTTATTCTACAGGTAGGGTTTTCTTTCCTCTTGCATCATTTTTTTTTTTTTTGAGAAAGGATTTTACCAGGAAGGATACATTGAGATTTCTCTTGTTTTCAAGTATGTCCTGGGTGGCGAGTATGTACCCAAGGACACTTACTGGAGAGGTTGCTCGCTGGGATCGAACCCATGACACCACAGGCTCTCTCCATGCAGAGCAGTGATGTTACCTCTACTCCACCCAGCCTGTTTATGCTTCCCTATTGTAAAGCGCTACGGAATCTGTTGGCGCTGTATAAATACTTGTAACTCTTGTTTCAATCTTATGTCCATTTATTTGTATCTTGTTCCCATTGGTAATTGTGCTACGGAAACTGTTAGTGCTAAATAAATGATGACAATAATAATAATAAAGAAACCTCAGTCCCGCCTCCCCAGTGAGATCTGTGATGTTGAACGTTTTTTTCTTTCTGTGCACTTTATCATTGTTCATAATAAAGCTCCAGAATATTCTGTGGTGCTGTACAAAGGTCAATTGAATCTACATTCACTGTGTTAATGCGACATACAGGAACTGCCTAAAGTCAGTAATTACACATTTGGTTAAACTGTGCATCCCATCCTCTTTCACTATTGGGGTTAATCACTGATCTCTAAAATTGCCAACAAATTTCACACAACGGTTAATTTCACCTAATAGTTAATTTCTCTATTTTCAAAGTTGTCAGTTTGCCAAAGAGCTTTTCTGGGAAGCTGCCACCCTACCTGAATAGGCTGCTTCCCCCAGCAGTTCCCTAATCCTATATCCTCTGATCCAGGACCAGCACCTTACTTGCAATACCACAATACAAAAAGAAAGTGGCTCGATCCTCATTTCCCTACAGAGCACCGCAAATATGGAATAACCTCCCAGACGCCATCAAATCTTCCCCCAGTCTAAAGTCACTCAAGACAGAGCTCCCTATTAACATACCTCGATACAGAATGCACCTGTAAACATGTAACATAGTGACTATATACAGAATGCACCTGTAAACATGTAACATAGTGACTATATACAGAATGCACCTGTAAACATGTAACAGTGACTATATACAGAATGCACCTGTAAACATGTAACACAGTGACTATATACAGAATGCGGCTATAAACATGTAACACAGTGACTATATACAGAATGCGCCTGTAAAAATGTAACATAGTGACTATATACAGAATGCGGCTATAAACATGTAACACAGTGACTATATACAGAATGCGTCTGTAAACATGTAACACAGTGACTATATACAGAATGCGCCTGTAAACATGTAACATAGTGACTATATACAGAATGCGCCTGTAAACATGTAACACAGTGACTATATACAGAATGCACCTGTAAACATGTAACATAGTGACTATATACAGAATGCGCCTGTAAACATGTAACATAGTGACTATATACAGAATGCGCCTGTAAACATGTAACACAGTGACTATATACAGAATGCACCTGTAACATGTAACACAGTGACTATATACAGAATGCGCCTGTAAACATGTAACACAGTGACTATATACAGAATGCACCTGTAAACATGTAACATAGTGACTATATACAGAATGCGCCTGTAAACATGTAACATAGTGACTAGATACAGAATGCACCTGTAACATGTAACACAGTGACTATATACAGAATGCACCTGTAAACATGTAACATAGTGACTATATACAGAATGCACCTGTAAACATGTAACACAATGACTAGATACAGAATGCACCTGTAAACATGTAACATGGTGACTATATACAGAATGCACCTGTAAACATGTAACATAGTGACTATATACAGAATATGCCTGTAAACATGTAACATAGTGACTATATACAGAATGCACCTGTAAACATGTAACACGGTGACTATATACAGAATGCACCTGTAAACATGTAACATAGTGACTAAACACAGAATGCACCTGTAAACATGTAACACAGTGACTATATACAGAATGCACCTGTAAACATGTAACATAGTGAATATATACAGAATGTACCTGTAAACATGTAACACAGTGACTATATACAGAATGCACCTGTAAACATGTAACATAGTGACTATATACAGAATGCGCCTGTAAACATGTAACATAGTGACTAGATACAGAATGCACCTGTAAACATGTAACACAGTGAATATATACAGAATGCACCTGTAAACATGTAACATAGTGACTATATACAGAATGCACCTGTAAACATGTAACACAATGACTAGATACAGAATGCACCTGTAAACATGTAACATGGTGACTATATACAGAATGCACCTGTAAACATGTAACATAGTGACTATATACAGAATATGCCTGTAAACATGTAACATAGTGACTATATACAGAATGCACCTGTAAACATGTAACACGGTGACTATATACAGAATGCACCTGTAAACATGTAACATAGTGACTAAACACAGAATGCACCTGTAAACATGTAACACAGTGACTATATACAGAATGCACCTGTAAACATGTAACATAGTGAATATATACAGAATGTACCTGTAAACATGTAACACAGTGACTATATACAGAATGCACCTGTAAACATGTAACATAGTGACTATATACAGAATGCGCCTGTAAACATGTAACATAGTGACTATATACAGAATATGCCTGTAAACATGTAACATAGTGACTATATACAGAATGCACCTGTAAACATGTAACACGGTGACTATATACAGAATGCACCTGTAAACATGTAACATAGTGACTAAATACAGAATGCACCTGTAAACATGTAACACAGTGACTATATACAGAATGCACCTGTAAACATGTAACATAGTGAATATATACAGAATGTACCTGTAAACATGTAACACAGTGACTATATACAGAATGCACCTGTAAACATGTAACATAATGACTATATACAGAATGCACCTATAAACATGTAACACAGTGACTATATACAGAATGCGGCTGTAAACATGTAACATAGTGACTATATACAGAATGAACCTGTAAACATGTAACATAGTGACTATATACAGAATGCGCCTGTAAACATGTAACATAGTGACTATATACAGAATGCACCTGTAAACATGTAACACAGTGACTATATACAGAATGTGCCTGTAAACATGTAACACAGTGACTATATACAGAATGCACCTGTAAACATGTAACATAATGACTATATACAGAATGCACCTGTAAACATGTAACACAGTGACTATATACAGAATGCACCTGTAAACATGTAACACAGTGACTATATACAGAATACACCTGTAAACATGTAACATTGTGACTATATACAGAATGCACCTGTAAACATGTAACACAGTGACTGTATACAGAATGCACCTGTAAACATGTAACACAGTGACTATATACAGAATGCACCTGTAAACATGTAACACAGTGACTATATACAGAATGCACCTGTAAACATGTAACACAGTGACTATATACAGAATGCACCTGTAAACATGTAACACAGTGACTATATACAGAATGCACCTGTAAACATGTAACACAGTGACTATATACAGAATGCACCTGTAAACATGTAACACAGTGACTATATACAGAATGCACCTGTAAACATGTAACATAATGACTTTATTTCCTACATATTTATTTTTCTGTTAATCTGTATATTTGTGTTTTTTAATATCTTGCATTTTATTACTTTGTATTTCTGTAACACTTCAATGTTCTTAAACCCAGGACATACTTGAAAACGAGAGAAATCTCAATGTATCCTTCCTGGTAAAATACTTTGCAAATAAATAAACACAGAGAGATTGACAGTGAAATATGGTGCATTTCGACGCTATTCGGCAAAGTACAGCAGCACAGAAATTGTCCTATAGAGTGCTATTGATTTGTCTATTCACAGAACGCCGAATTGCACCAAACTTTCTGCCAAATTACCTGATTTTTGGTGTTTTAATTCAACAGGTTTAAACAGGTAAATCCAATGTCATAAATGGAATATATTTTTTTAAAAAAATTAAGACAGTTTATTAATTTTTACAAAACTCTTATTGTTGCAAAAAAATAAGAACTGTCTTAAAATTTTTTTGAAAAATATATTCCATGAATTTTTTTAAAGAAATACAAAAAAGTTTTATTTTTTTTAAAAATTTTTTTATTTCTTTTATAAGAAATGTTATTATTTATTTTTTTTATTACCTTTTTAAAAGACGTTTTTATTATTTTTTTAAAGGGCCTTTATTATTATTATTATTTGGACACATTTTTATTGATTTAGCGGCCTCCTATTAGCAAAATAGTTACAGTTACAGGTATTTCTTCCCCCTTTTTTTCCAGTTCGCAGGAATTTTTTCCAGTTCGCAGGAATTCGCAGTGACAGTTATCGGCGATGTCTGATAACTGCTTTGTCGACTCCAATTTCGACAAAATAAGGCAAAATCAGTCGCTAAATAGTGAGTTCACTGAATTTTCAGTCAAATGGAATCGCCGTAGTGAGATCAAATTCAACGCACCTAAATAGCATTCAATTCCAGTGCTTTGAGAAGAGACCCCATAGACCAGGGCCATCAAACTCATGGCCCCCCAGATGTCAATGCCTACAATTCCCAGAATTCTTTGAATGCAGTAGATGGCCAGGGAATTATGGGAGTTGTAGAATTATGGGAGTTGTAGATCAGTAACATCTGGGGGGCCTGAGTTTGACAGCCCTGCCATAGACCATGACAGTGCTGGGACTGAGCAGCAAAATCTAGGACTGTTGTCAAGAATGAAATATATCCAGCAAAGCCTTATGTTTGCAAATTCAACACTACAGCAGAACCCAGAGTGGGAGGAAACAAGCCCTGTATCTCAGACAGTTTGGATCCTTAAAAGAGAATAGCTTTATTCTAATATATTTTCAGTATGTTACACTTTGCCACATCTAATATGGCGGTGACAGCCAACCATGGAATCCTGGACTATCATAACCCGCCCCCAGGAGGCGCAGCATTGGGCGTGGTTGTCTGTCTGTCAACCAATGAAGCCCCCTTACACTGGTACGCCCAGCGTAGGCGTGGTTTCTGTTCCTGTTTGGTTGCAGCAGAACTGCGGGCGCCACGTTACTAGCTGGCACTTCCGGGTGACGTAATTGGAGATCTTTGCTCCCTGAAGTGCCAACGTCATCAGCTGGGCTCACGTGACGCGAGTGGAGTATGTGATTGACAGGTTGATTGGCTTTTAACTTCATATGCTGTCATAAAACCCCTATGTGTGCATTATGGGAATCCCAGGTTACTGTGTTTACTAAAGCTGGACCAGGGATGATTAGAGATGCATTGCTGGCTAAAATAGAGGACACAGGCACAAAATCCATTTTATATCCTGTGACTATACATATCATTAGTCATACCTGCTAACTTTTAACCCTGAATATATGGAGGAGCCCCTAAAAAAACACCCACACACCCTGTACATATGGAGGAGCCCCTAAAAAACACCCACACACCCTGTACATATGGAGGAGCCCCTAAAAAGACACCCGCACACCCTGAATATATGGAGGAGCCCCTAAAAAGACACCCGCACACCCTGTACATATGGAGGAGCCCCTAAAAACACACCCACACACCCTGAATATATGGAGGAACCCCTAAAAAGACACCCGCACACCCTGAATATATGGAGGAGCCCCTAAAGGAGACACCCGCACACCCTGTATATATGGAGGAACCCCTAAAAATACACCCACACACCCTGAATATATGGAGGAGCCCCTAAAAAGACACCCGCACACCCTGAATATATAGAGGAGCCCCTAAAAAGACACTCGCACACCCTGAATATATGGAGGAACCCCTAAAAAGACACCCACATACCCTGAATATATGGAGGAACCCCTAAAAAGACACCCACACACCCTGAATATATGGAGGAACCCCTAAAAAGACACCCGCACACCCTGAATATATGGAGGAACCCCTAAAAATACACCCGCATACCCTGAATATATGGAGGAACCCCTAAAAAGACACTCTCACACCCTGAATATATGGAGGAGCCCCTAAAAAGACACTCTCACACCCTGTACATATGGAGGAGCCCCTAAAAAGACACCCGCACACCCTGAATATATGGAGGAGCCCCTAAAAAGACACCCGCACACCCTGTACATATGGAGGAGCCCCTAAAAACACACCCACACACCCTGAATATATGGAGGAACCCCTAAAAAGACACCCGCACACCCTGAATATATGGAGGAGCCCCTAAAGGAGACACCGCACACCCTGTAATATATGGAGGAACCCCTAAAAATACACCCACACACCCTGAATATATGGAGGAGCCCCTAAAAAGACACCCGCACACCCTGAATATATAGAGGAGCCCCTAAAAAGACACTCGCACACCCTGAATATATGGAGGAACCCCTAAAAAGACACCCACATACCCTGAATATATGGAGGAACCCCTAAAAAGACACCCACACACCCTGAATATATGGAGGAACCCCTAAAAAGACACCCGCACACCCTGAATATATGGAGGAACCCCTAAAAATACACCCGCATACCCTGAATATATGGAGGAGCCCCTAAAAAGACACTCTCACACCCTGAATATATGGAGGAGCCCCTAAAAAGACACCCGCATACCCTGAATATATGGAGGAGCCCCTAAAAAGACACCCGCACACCCTGAATATATGGAGGAGCCCCTAAAAAGACACCCACATACCCTGAATATATGGAGGAGCCCCTAAAAAGACACCCGCACACCCTGAATATATGGAGGAACCCCTAAAAAGACACCCGCACACCCTGAATATATGGAGGAACCCCTAAAATGACACCCGCACACCTGAATATATGGAGGAACCCCTAAAAAGTCACCCGCACACCCTGAAATATGGAGGAGCCCCTAAAAAGACACCCACACACCCTGAATATATGGAGGAGCCCCTAAAAAGACACCCGCACACCCTGAATATATGGAGGAGCCCCTAAAAAGACACCGCACACCCTGAATAATGGAGGAACCCCTAAAAAGACACCCGCACACCCTGAATATATGGAGGAGCCCCTAACAAGACACCCGCACACCCTGAATATATGGAGGAGCCCCTAAAAAGACACCCGCACACCTGAATATATGGAGGAGCCCCTAAAAAGACACCGCACACCCTGAATATATGGAGGAGCCCCTAAAAAGACACCCGCACACCCTGAATATATGGAGGAGCCCCTAAAAAGACACCCGCACACCCTGAATATATGGAGGAGCCTCTAAAAAGACACACACACCCTGAATATATGGAGGAGCCCCTAAAAAGACACACACCCTGAATATATGGAGGAGCCCCTAAAAAGACTCCCACACACACTGAATATATGGAGGAGCCTCTAAAAAGACACACACCCTGAATATATGGAGGAGCCCCTAAAAAGACACCCACACACACCCTGAATATATGGAGGAGCCCATAAAAATGACACCCCCATACCATGAATATACGCAGGAACCCCTAAAAAGACAAACACACACCCTGAATATATGGAGGAGCCCCTAAAAAGACACCCGCACACCCATAATATATGGAGGAGCCCCTAAAAAGACACACACACCCTGAATATACAGAGGAACCTCTAAAAAGACACCCACACACCCATAATATATGGAGGAGCCCCTAAAAAGACACCCACACACCCTGAATATACAGAGGAACCCCTAAAAACACACACACACCCTGAATATACGGAGGAGCCCCTAAAAAACACACACACACCCTGAATATACGGAGGAGGCCAATAATCAGAACCATGGCTGCATTTTTTCTCTTAAATAATTTTCTCTGTTTATTTTCTAATAGATGGTATACTATATACAGTTACAGGTATTTATACAGCACCAGCATATTCCATAGCGCATTACAACGGGGGAGCATAAACATGAGACATACATGATAAATGAGAAATAGACAACCCTGCCCATAGGATGACCGTCCAGGTAGCACAGTACTTTAAGCAAGTGCTCTGCGAGACATCCCATGAGCTTACAATCTAAGGGACGGGGTAAGTGAAACAAATGGGGGAGGTGAAGCAGGTGGCCAGAAAGTATATAGCAGGGATTGCATGGGAAGATAAAGAAGCTTGCGCTTACGCTTAGTTACAGTTACAAGTTTTTATAAAGCGCTAACAAGTTCCGTAGCGCTGTACAGTGGGGGGCCGAACAACAAATAATCATACAGGTTAAACGCACAGTGCAGTAGGTGAGAGGACTCTGCTGAAGAGCTTACAATCTAAGAGAATAGGGGTGACACACTAGGTGAGGGTTAATAGAGAGTGTGAAACTAGTGGAGTGCATGTGGGATGTATGGGAAGATGCAGCAGAAAATGAAATGAAGCTTAGTAAGAATAATCAGAGAGAGAAGCGGAAACAGCTGAAAAGGAGAGCTGAAATTAGGGACTGGGACTGTGTGGGACAGCAGAGTGAGGAAATGTAGTTCTGCCTGCGTGTGAGTTGTGTGGAAAAAGAGAGTGAGATTTAGTACGTGTGCCCAGGTTGTTAATGTATTTACGACGTAGGGGGAGGGAGAAGCAGAGGTTCAGTATAGTCTATCAAAAAGAGAGGGAAATTTAAAAGACAACTAATCAGCCAGGAATTAATAAATGCACACATAGAATACAGTTGCAAGAATAGAGCAGTCAGGAGTATGGACGGCATTTCGAATCATGGATACCTTGGTACTGGTTACAGGGGCAGAGTGTAGTAATGTAGTTCTGTTCGTGTATGCTTGGTGCTGATTACAGATGGTATATACAGTGGCAAGAAAAAGTATGTGAACCCTTTGGGATTACGTGGAGTTTTACATGAATTGGTCATAAAATGTGCTCTGATCTTCATCTAAGTCACAACAATTTGAAAAACAGTCTGCTTAAAATAATACAACACAAACATTATATGTTTTCATGTGTTTATTGATCATGTAAACATTCACAGTGCAGGGTGGAAAAAGTATGTGAACCTTTGGACTTAATAACTGGTTGACCCTCCTTTGGCAGCAATAACCTCAACCAAACGTTTCCTGTAGTTGCAGATCAGGCCTGCACAACGATCTGGAGTAATTTTGGACCACTCCTCTTCACAAAACTGTTTCAGTGTAGCAATATTCTTGGGATGTCTGGTGTGAATCTCTCTCTTAAGGTCATGCCACAGCATTTCAATCGGGTTGAGGTCAGGACTCTGACTGGGCCACTCCAGAAGGCGGATTTTGTTTTGTTGAAGCCATTCTCTTGTTGAATTACTTGTATGCTTTGGGTCATTGTCCTGTTGCATCACTCATCCTCTGCGGAGCTTCAGTTGGCGGACAGATGGTCTTATGTTTTCCTGCAAAATGTCTTGATAAACTCTGGAATTCATTTTTCCATCAATGACAACAATCCGTCCAGGCCCTGAGGCAACAAAGCAGCCCCAAACCATGATGCTCCCTCCGCCATGTTTTACAGTGGGGATGAGGTTTTGATGTTGGTGTGCTGTGCCTTTTTCTCCTCCTCACATAGTGTTGTGTGTGTAGCGCTGGTTTTAAATCCCCTGCCGTGTAGTACTTGTTTTTGGCCACCGGAGGGAGACAAGCACAATGTGAGACGCTGAACATTGGGACTACATTTCCCGGCATGCTTTGCGGGCGGACACAGGAAGTGGGTGGGACACAGACGCTGACATCCTGAGCCTCGTGGAGAGAGCTGGCAGAGCACGCCAGGGAGTGAGAGACGCAAGACACAGTGCTGCAGAACGTGACAGTGACCAGGCCGGAGCGCAGCTGGGGCCTGACTGAGATAAAGACCGGGTTATTCAGCCTTACAAGAGGAAGACCCAGTGATTCACCAGAATACCCACGCTGATATCGAGTGAGCTGGAAGACCCCGAGTTAGGAGCACCGCAGATCGATCGGACAGGGAGTGCAGGCGGTGAGCTGGACATCTTGCGGCAGCTACAGAAAAGCATGACAGCGGATCCGGTAACCCATAAAATCCCAGTCAAAATCGAGCGGAGAGACGTCCTGGGTCGAGCAGAGCACCAAGTATCGGGCGGATGGGTGAGAGGCCTTCCAGGCCATTGTGAAAATAGAAAGCACGCTGCTGTTTGTTTCAAAACCCACAGGGCCCCAACTTGACTAGTCGAAGATACCTCATAAATAACTCACTGGCCAGTTGAATATTGTACCATCACACACACACACCTACATCCTTGGGACATAACCTGTACGGGACTCACTCCCCAACCACAAAGGGGGTTACAGATATATTTTTCCTTCTTTTCCGCTGCGCGTTTCTCGAATTACGAAGCCTTGTATTTCTTTTCCGCTGCGCATTTCTCGAATTACGAAGCCTTGTATTTTCTTTTCCGCTGCGCGTTTCCCGCATTACGAAGTACTGTAAATATATCTACGTATACCGTGTTATTCATTATATGCCATTTATTCTAGTAAACTATATAATTTATAAAATCCACGACGGTGCTGGAGTATATTTATTCCCTAGTGCGGGGAGACTGACCCGAGGTTCAATTTCAGCGGCTCCTCCGGGAGTGAGCGCTACATGTGTTTTTTTCGAAACAACTCAATTTTGGTTTCATCTGTCCACAGAATATTTTGCTAGTAGTGCTGTGGAACATCCAGGTGCTCTTTTACAAACTTCAAACGTGCTGCAATATTCTTTTTGGACAACAATGGCTTCCTCCGTGGTGTCCTCCCATGTACTCCATTCTTGTTTAATTTTCCTTATTGTAGATGTGTCAACAAAACTGTTAGCATGTGCCAGAGATTTCTGTAAGTCTTTAGCTGACACTCTAGGATTCTTGTTTACCTCATTAAGCATTCTGCGCTGTGCTCTTGCAGTCATCGTTACAGGACGACCACGCCTAGGGAGAGTAGCAACAGTGCTGAACTTTCTCCATTTGTAGACAGTCTGTCTTACCGTGGACACATGAACATCAAGGCTTTTGGAGATACTTTTGTAACCCTTTCCAGCTTCATGCAGGTCAACAATTCTTGATCGTAGGTCTTATGAGAGCTCTTTTCTGTGAGGCATGGTTCACATCAGGCAGTGCTTCTTGAAACCAGTAAACCCAAAACTGGTGTGTGTTTTTAAAGGGCAGGACAGCTTTCATCAACACATCCAATAATATCACACTGATTGGACTCAAGGTTGGCTCACTCCTGGCTCCAATTAGTTCTTGGAGAATCATTAGGCTAGGGGTTCACATACGTTTTCCACCCTGCACTGTGAATGTTTACATGTTATGTTCAATAAACACATATAATGTTTGTGTTGTATTATTTTAAACAGACTGTGTTTTTCAAATTGTTGTGACTTAGATGAAGATCAGAGCACATTTTATGACCAATTCATGCAAAACTCCACGTAATCCCAAAGGGTTCACATACTTTTTCTTGCCACTGTAGATAGATATATTCGTTTATCACCGGGACATTAGGTCACATATTGGTATGTGGTTTTTATTCTTGGAATGGAGTGGTGGGAGTAGAGGTTGTGGTACCTATTTTTTTTAATAAGGAGGTGTGCTAGTGTGTCACCCCTCTCCTCTTAGATTGTAAGCTCTTGAGCAGGGTCCTCTCTCCCCTAGTGTTCTGTGTGTTTAACTTGTAACTACCTGCCCTCACTAATCACCAAATACCACCCAGCCAGCTCCCTAAGGTCAAACAGTGACCTGCGCCTAGCCTCTCCCCGCATTACCTCTTCTCATGATAGACTGCAGGATTTCTCACGCACAGCCCCCATCCTCTGGAACGCTCTCCCTCGTACTGTCAGACTTTCCCCCAGTTTCCCTTCCTTCAAACGCTCCCTTAAGACATTCCAATTCAGGCGAGCCTACCACTCAACTCACTGACGCAACCAATCCAACACTCTCACCTTGCAGTCCATCGCTCTCGCCTTGCAGTCCATCGCTTTCACCTTGCAGTCCATCACTCTCACCTTGCAGTCTATCGCTCTCACCTTGCAGCCCATCACTCTCACCTTGCAGTCCATCGCTCTCACCTTGCAGTCCATCGCTCTCACCTTGCAGCTCATCGCTCTCACCTTGCAGCTCATCGCTCTCACCTTGCAGCTCATCGCTCTCACCTTGCAGTCCATCACTCTCACCTTGCAGCTCATCGCTCTCACCTTGCAGTCCATCACTCTCACCTTGCAGCTCATCGCTCTCACCTTGCAGTCAATCACTCTCACCTTGCAGCCCATCACTCTCACCTTGCAGCCCATCGCTCTCACCTTGCAGCTCATCCCTCTCACCTTGCAGTCCATCGCTCTCACCTTGCAGTCCATCGCTCTCACCTTGCAGTCCATCGCTCTCACCTTGCAGCTCATCGCTCTCACCTTGCAGTCAATCACTCTCATCTTGCAGTCCATCGCTCTCACCTTGCAGTCCTCTCCCCCTGTTTCCACCTCCAACCCTTCTAAATTGTGAGTTCCCACGGGAATTGGGCCCTCGTTTCCTCCTGTAACGGTTTGTAAAATGCTGTTCAGTCTCAGTGTATTGTAACCCTGTCTATATCGTGTCCATTGTTCAGCGCTGCAGAATATGCTGGTGCTATATAAATAAAGAATAATAATAATAAGTGTATTTGTTATTCTGCCTCACCCGTTGTACAGCGCTATGGAACTTGTTAGTGCTTTATAAAAACCTGTAACTGTGACACTGTAACCGGAATCCACTTGGTTCACTCGGGACGAGGCCGGGCCGGCACGGACAAGGATTGACTGAACACGAGTCTCTTCAGGGAAGGCAAACTTTATTGTGAGGTCACAACAGATGCTCAAATAGGATTCAATCGCAAAGAATGAGCCTCGAATACCCCCTGACATGAGGTCTTATACCCTGAATACATAATTAGGTACATCCCAATTAGCCCACCTCCCGGTGACACTATCCCACCCCACGTGGGTCCGTACCTCCCTTAATCGAATACAAAGACATTCCATACATTGGTCATAAATTGGCAAGCTTCATGTTAGTTTGACAGAAAATGATTTGCTACTACTCTGGATCCTGCCTGTGCCCACCTCCCTCAGGCTTGTTTATTGTTTGTTTAAGATAAGGCCTAGCCTGGTTTTCACACTCCCCTTTGTCTGCAGCTGCAGGCTCACCTGACCTTGATGTATCTTTCCTTCGTCCTGTCACCTCGTGCCAGCTACGGTCCGGATCCTCTACAATTTAATTGCTTCTCTGCTAATCTACCACATTCCTACGATTCTATGTAAACCTCCTTCTAATTTCAACTAATATCTACCTAGTTATATTCAAGTGAACCAATATTCTGAACAAGATGGCCGCCTGGCTCAGAATGGCAACCATCTTCTTGCCTGAATCTCCTTCATTCCCCCCTTGGCTCAAGTTTCAGGTTCTCCTCCTGAGACTTGTAGCCACTACACTCCACTAGTGTTATCCTTGAACTCCTCGTACTTTAGGGGACCTATTTTTGTTGGGAACATGTTTTGTGGGATTATCAGTGGTATCTTTTGTGTCTGTGTAGGTGTCAGTGTTCTCTTGCATAGTGGCCATAGACATAGCCCTATGCGGTACAGGAGTGTCCTTACGACCAAGATCACCACCAACATCAGAATCATGGATCCAATCTGCAAAATAAATCTCAGGATGGATCCGAACCAATCTCCGATTGCTCCGAACACACGAAGTGTATTCCAGCCTTCAGCAGCGATCCGTCTTGCTCTGTTCTGCAACTGTGCTACTTTCTCCTCGTGATCTTGGATTACCTGGTAATAGTCAGGGACGTCATGTGTGGTGTTCTTGATGAATGTGCAACATTCATAATACATTGTCATCTCACACAGTCCATTCAGAGCTGCACTGATCTGTTCCAGTGCCATATCATGTATCATTTGTACCTTTCGTATCTCTCGTACTTCCAGATTCAGCAACTGAATGTCTATACTAGTCTTATTCAAAATCTCGTCCATCAGACTGGCATAACTGTTCATTCTTGCCATCAACTCTCTTCCCCATCCAGTCCATGCTGGGAACCATGCCCACACCCGATCCGCTTTCTTAAACAACTCTCTCTTCTGTTTCTCAAACACCAGTGGGTACCTAGGGTGTAGTGCAGTATCTGTATCAGTGTCATCTCCCCTTACTCTCTGAATTGGAATCAGTTTAGCCAGATAGCACATTCCCGTTATTGTAGGTGGTTCCCATGTGTAACACACCCTTTCACAACACACCTGGTACCCCCCTTTCAATATAAATGGTGATAAATGTAGTGTTCCCTTTGATATTTCTAACATCAGTTGTCTCAGTCGTCTCATCATATCCAATGCAACCTGCCTGCCATTGGTCACATTCGCAATTACCAACTCTTGGTCTCTAGTGAGCTTTCTACATCGTATATATAGAAAATTCGCCTGCTCCTTTGTGTTGAATGTGTAAATGTATGATGTCCAGTTGAACTTACTTGAATTACACAACCCTCCCCTGTTACTTATTTCTGGTCCCAATTGAAAACACCATTCCGGTGGCTACACTGGTCCTGTTATTGGATACAAGGGAGCGAATGCCTCTGGTTTTTCTCGTGGTGCATCAAAAACATGTATTGTGACATATCCTGACGCAAACATACTTAAGTTCATTGGAACAGAAGCAAATGGTATATGAATTGTCTCCGGGTGCAGTCTACTACACACCCAAAATGCGGTCTGCCCAGACTTTTTAGCATAGTCATATTTGAATTGCACAAGTAAATGTCCTCTCGGCATAATCTCGGATATCGCCTCTCGCTTCTGTCTCCATATGGTACGGTTCTCCATCACTGGGTGCGTACCATTCCAGATATGGGAGATATCCACTTTCTCGGTGGTGCTTGGGCACCTGGGGCATACTCCATGTGATAGTCCATAAATCAAATTTGCAAGGTACAAGATCAGTACCACAAATGCCCCAAATGTCAAAATCCCTTGGGCAATTCTTTTCACAGTCACATAAACCCAATCCCTCCCCACCGGAATTTCAAAAACAAAAGACATTTCTGGTTGATCAAGGGTCGGGGCGGGTCCCCTAAAAATAGCTCTTGGGGTATCCCCCGGGGGATCCCTTTGCTCCTCCGTTGGTGGGTGGTCAGGCATTATTGTGTCCGTCAAAACACCCACTTGTTGAGTCTTTTAGGTGCTCACAACTGTGGTCTTTGTCAGCTTTAGCCTCAATGGATTGGTCTCGTTGGTGATGATCTTCCACTCTGGTTCAGGATTGGCTGCAGCTACCTTCAGTCTGGAGTGATGTATCCACGGGACCACATCGGCAACCTTCACTGCTGTGGGGGTTGATAACAGGACAAGGTAAGGACCTCTCCATTTTGGGCCTAGTGGGTCATTTTTCCACTCATTCACCCAAACCGAATCACCTGGACAATACTTATGCAATGGGGGATACAAAAAGTGAGGTATATTATCTCCCACCCAAGTATTCAATTTCTGCATTGATTTACCTAACAGTACAACCTGATCATTTAGTTTAGTTTCCCCCAATGCCCGAAGGTCCCCCCTTAGTCCATTAATCAGAGGGGTAGGCCGTCCGAACATAAGCTCGTACGGACTTAGCTTCAATTGGGGGGTTGGCCTGCACCTAATGTGCAATAGGACTATTGGCAGCACATCCTACTAGCCTAGTGACGTCTCTTGGCACAGTTTGGACATCAAAGTTTTTAGTGTGCGATTCATTCTTTCAACTTTTCCCGAGCTTTGGGGCCGGTAAGCTGTATGTAGCTTCCAGGTGATGCCCAACAGGCAGGCGAGCTGTACAGTTCTGTATGAATGCTGGGCCATTATCCGACCCTATCTCGAGGGGAAGTCCATAGCGTGGTATTATTTCTTTCATTAAGCTCCTCACCACTTCTGTTGTTTTCTCTGTCCTTGTTGGGAAGGCTTCCACCCATCCAGTGAGAGTACACACCATTACCAGTAGATATTTATATCTCTTGCAGGGTGGCAGCACTGTGAAGTCTATCTGTATTGACGCCATTGGGGACAGCCCGATTGGCTGTTTCCCTGGAGGTTGAGATGGGCCTGTTCTTGGATTTTTCTTGGCACATGTCACGCACTGCTGGGCTATTGCTTTGCAGATTACTGACATCCCTGGCACAGAGAAATGTGGTTCCAACTGTTGTTCCATCATCTCTCTTCCTCCATGGGTACTTGCGTGAAGCGCTCTCACGATCTCAGGTGCCAATGTCGCTGGCAGGACTATTTGTCCATTCTTCAGCTGAAACCATCCGTCTTCTCCATATCCACCTTGTTCTTCTGATAACCATTTCTTCTCTTTTTCTGAATACACAGGTGTCCATTCACTCAGTGGCGCCGGTAGGAGTGCAGCCACCACCGGTGTTGCTTTGTATCTTGCCAATTCTTCCTGGTTTCCCCAGATAAATTCTTCTTTTGTAAAATAGTATCGCCAGGCAAAGAACAGCAGATATTGTCTCTTCTGCGTATCTCTCACTGCTGGTACAAAGAAGTTCATCACACTTTTCTTCATTCTTAGAAACATAGAAAAATGTCGGCAGATAAGAACCTTTCGGCCCATCTAGTCTGCCCAATTACATGGATACTTTACCTGGATTTAGGTAGTTTGTTTTTGATAAGGGTCTCTTTGAGAAAGAACCTCACCAACGGAGCTTGATATTCTTCTGCTCCCAATTCTCCCAAGCTCACCAGTACTCGTGTGATCCTCAAATTATTATGAGGGTTGGCTGTTAGATTGTCAAAACGTGAGGCAAAATTTTCTGCTCGTTCAACTTCGGTTTCTTCTGTATCTTCTCCATCCTCCCCCACTATTTTTACGCCGAAGAATTTCAGCATCATCTTGTATGCTCTGCGGAGTCTTTGCTGAACTTCTGAGGTGTCAATTATAAAACGTGTCTTTTGAGGGTGAAGAGGAGAGGAGTAGAAATTTCGGCCTTGGGACCGTGTTGGGAAGAGCCACTGTATATAGTCATGGTTTTCTTCCAGCATTTCGTAATTGTTATGCCATTTTTGCAGAATGGTTTCAATGAATTCGCCTTTTGGTTCGAATTTTCTCCAATTCGTATAGAATTCGTAATTTGGCATGGGGAGTTGATCATCTTGCTTGCAGAGCAGCACGCTGGATATTTGGTCAGGAGGATTTAGAGGTTTAGCAGCAGCTTTTGCGGCTTGGTCAGCGCGTCTGTTGCCTTTTGGGATTTCATCATGACCTTTCTGATGGCCACGACAGTGCATAATACTGACAGCACTTGGTTTCCATACAGCTTCCAGAAGGGCTGCGATTTCAGCCGCATACTTGATTTGTTGTCCTGAGGAAGTAAGCAGGCCTCTTTCTTTGTAGAGTGCACCATGTGCATGGACAGTCATAAAGGCATATTTGGAGTCAGTATAGATGTTCACTCTTTTGCCTACAGAGATTTCCAGGGCCCTGGTCAGGGCTGTTATTTCAGCCAGTTGTGCTGACGTATGGCCTGGTAAAGAATTTGCTTCAATAATTTCTTTTGCTGAGACAACTGCATTGCCGGAGACTTTCTTCCCATCATCCATATAGCTGCTACCATCAGTGAATAACTGTAGATCTTATTTGTCTAGGGGTACGTCTTTCAGATCTGGTCTGCTACTGAATACTTCTTCCATGACTTGGAGGCATTCGTGATTTGGATTCTCTTCACAGTCAGGCAGCAGTGTAGCTGGGTTTAAGGTAGCGATAAGGTCCAGATGAACCCGTGGATTCTCACACATCATGGCTTGGTACTTCGTCATCCGGCTATTGCTGAACCAGTAACTTCCTTTTACATCAACCAGGGCTTTGACTGCACGTGGCACCTTGACATGAAGAACCTGTCCAAGGGTCAGCTTGTCTGCTTCCGCTATCAGCATTGCGGTGGCTGCCACTGCTCTCAGGCATGGGGGTAGGCCGCAGGCCACAGGGTCGAGTTGTTTGGATAGGTAGGCCACAGGCCTTGGCAATGAGCCAAAATTCGGGATCAGTACTCCTGTTGCTGTCTGGTTATGTTCATGCACATACAGCTGGAAGGGCTTGCTGTGATCTGGCAGACCCAGTGCTGGAGCTTCCATCAGGAAAGTTTTTAATTTCAGGAAAGCTGCTGTTTGTTCTTCTTCCCAGAGGAAGGGGTCATGCTCTCCACCCTTTGTGGCTTGGTGTAGAGGCTTGGCAATGTCTGCAAAATTAGGGATCCACAGGCGGCAGAAGCCTGCAGCTCCTAGGAATTCACGGACTTGTCTCCTTGTCTTTGGTTGGGGTATACGGCATACTGCTTTTTTTTTTCCTCTCAGCTCAAAGGGCGCGTTTAGTACCTGTTAATTGAAAACCTAGATTCTTTACACTTTGTTTGCATATTTGTGCTTCCTTTTGGACACTCTATAACCTGCTTGGTTTAATAGAAGTAGCAGGGCCTTTGTGGCAGAGAGACAGTCTTTTTCTGTAGGGGATGTGAACAATAAATCATCTACATACTGTAGTAAAACAACCTTGTCTGGCTGAGCGTTGAAAGACAGGAGGTCCTGGCTGAGCGCGCAGCCATTGTAGATTCCTCCCACTGAAAAATAAAAAGGGGTTGGCTTGCCGGAGCGAGACAGATGCAAAAAAAAGCGTCTCTTAAATCAAGCACTGTGTAATATTTTGTATCACCAGGAATTAATACCAATAAATTATATAGATTGGGAACCACAGGGTGTAGGGTTACTGTGGCTTCATTGACTGCCCTTAGATCTTGGACTGGGCGGTACTCCTGCGTACCTTTTTCTGAACTGGCAATATCGGTGTATTCCACGGTGACACGCAGAATTTCAATATCCCATGGTCTTTAAGTCTCTACAAATGTGTCTGTATATTTTGTTTGGCTTTCTGTGGAATGTGATATTGGTTTAGAGCCACAGGCATTGCGCCAGGTTTCAGATCAACATACACTGGAGGAGTATTTACAACTAATCCGGGCGGGTTTTCTTCTGCCCAGACTCTAGAGACTTCTAAAAGTAGTGTGTATAGGTCTGGGGCGTCCGGCAGGGTTGTTGCCGTTCGCCATTTTTCTTCTCTTGGCATAATTACTGCAATTTTTACAGGTTGGCTATTCTGGCTGGCTGGGTTGTACTGCCGTACAGAGCTGCAACTCTCAGACAGGTCTAATCTAGCGTGACCCCCGGAAAAAAAAATATAATTTGGGCTTGCAATTTGCAAAGAATATCCCGCCCCAGGAGTTGGATGGGACATTCAGACATATATATATACATTGTATACTTTAACCATAGAGAAAAATCATTTATACATACAAACAATATTCACAGAGGTCTCTCTCCCGTAGCCAAAACAGACTCTTAATAACATATCAGAAAAATAAAATTAGTAATCATTTAAAATACTCTTATAACAATAGAATAACCATCTTATCAGAAATTGAATAGAAATATATTTTAATTGAATTTTTAATCATAATTATGCTATATTTTAACTATATGGGACATAAAACAGTATAAAACTTGTTATTTTAACTATTTCTCGAACTGCTCTTTTCAATATTATCTTTTAACCGTTTCATATATTTCTTTTTAGTTCGTTAATAAATTTTATTATATTTTGGTAGACAATATTGTATATATTATATACTTTAAATTTACTTCATAAAATACATATTGTATTATAAATACCCATTATTGTTATATACCAGGACACCTTCTTTTATTTAATTCTAGTTCTGTGAACAAAACTAGAGTTTTTTTTTTTGGAATAATATCAACACATTGCGCAACATTGCCTGAAACAACCGGACAATACTAGACATATAAAACTCTCTCACATATAACCTAGATTATATAAAACTATTTCAATATAGTCTGTCAGGACAGACCTAACTAAATATATCAACACAAAATATAAACATACATCTTGCACTCGACAGACTTAATACATTCTATTGTAACACACATAAAAATTAGCTAAACCTAGCTATATAATTAGTAATTTTTTTCTTCTTTATTTCTTTGGTAAACTTAAGTTCGCTGCACAGACACATAAAGGGTTAATTCCTTTGTTCATCAGAGAGCAGAAAACTGATTCCCTCCCTCCCCTCCGCGCAGACAGTGTGGGCTAGAAGGGAGGGGGAGCGAATGCGGAAAAAAAACCTGTTAATCTCATTACCTCTCAGCCATCACGCACTCTAAATTAACATATAAAACTTATTATAAAGATCTTTTGTAACTACTTATCACACTTTACTCTTAATTGAACAGTTTGATAAACTAAAAATAAACAACATATATATACACTGAGTAGTTTCTTCTTATTTGGCAGTTATAGAGTATATAGCTACAAAAACTTTTTTCCATATACCATTCGATTATACAGCGCACACTATTCATTAATAACATTCTCTGACTTCATACTCACGCAGGACGGTACAGATATCACATCCGGATGATCAGTCCGAATTACATACACAAATTATATAGACTTATTCTCACACTCATATTTATTTGACGGCATACCTTTCTTTCTTTGCCTTACTAACATAACAAAATGGCTTTTATCTCTCACACAGTACCTCCAAATATCTATATACGGGTACTCATCAGGGTGACCATATCTCCCAGTGCCCTGGGAGTGCATCTTCTGTATTAAAACTGGATCTATAGATCCCTGTTCTGGCCATTCGGGGACTAACATTGGCCAGACTATTGTACACAACAATAACTCACACCATAATCATGTGTTGCATACAACACTTCAAAATTCCGTACTCCAAGGGTGTCTCACCCTTCTTAGCCTTCTTGGGTTTGGACAACCCGTTACCCATTGTTGCTCTTGCGAGCGGTAACTTTTCACACTGCAGATATTTCTTTCTACACAATTACTTAATCACTTAATATCAGCTGTCTGGTACTTCAGTCAACAGTTCATTTATATCGTATTCACTTCCTCCGTCAGTAGCCAACTGCAGTCGCCTGAGATGGAAACGTACTTTAGGAGTCCACTCTCAGATTTGCTTCCTTGATAGGCAAGTAGGCGCACAATCACTCACAGCACTCTCAGCAGCACTCACAGCACATACTGTACCAGATACATCCAGCACAAAACAATACATAAACAATTCTACTCTTTCTACTAGCCAAGGGCACGCCGTCCCTCCTCTGGCTCCTTATACCCTATTGATTGATCTCTAACTCTTGTCTGCTTGTGACTATGTGTACCCCGTTCTATGACAACACTCCCATCTGCAATTCCAATTTGCCTATGGGCAATCTACCCACTCGGCACCACTCCCGCTGCAGCTACCACTGGCCCCAATTGGCCCCCTTCACTACACGACGTACACACTAGCACTGACTCAGGGCTCTCAGCCCAGTCACAGAAATCCCTCCTCCTTTCCTTGTCCACGTGCAGAAGCTTTATTTACAAACACTGACTATAACAATGCAACTCCACGTGGCTACCCTCTCCCTCACATACAGAACTACCCTTTAGTCAACATCCGATCCCCCGGGTTCAGACATGCGCTAGCCACTCTGGCTCCTTTGCTTGTCCGTGCTGTCGGCGGCGGGTTCGGTATGTCAACGAGACCGTGGCCGCAGGTCTCCTTATCCAACTATGGTCGGACATTCCCCTTATACTGGTATCTCCAATACACATACAAACATAGAAGACACTTTACCTATCGCCGCGCTGCTCGCTGTTTCCTCAGACTCGGGGTGTCCCAGTGTTCCCGTGCCGGGGGTCCGTTTGGGGCGAGACGAGGTCCACTGAACAGGAAATCCTGCTTGGCGCCTGCAGATGTCAGCTCACCTTCAACGGACGCCCAACCGGCGGGATCACTCGCACCTGCAGTCAACCGCTACAGTGTCCAGCAGTCGTGGCCGTGCCGGCAAAAGGCCCCAATCCCGGCACACGAGCCCCCGGAAATCTAACCGGAATCCACTTGGTTCACTCGGGACGAGGCTGGGCCGGCACGGACAAGGATTGACTGAACACGAGTCTCTTCAGGAAAGGCAAACTTTATTGTGACGTCACAACAGATGCTTAAACAGGATTCAATCGCAAAGAATGAGCCTTGAATACCCCCTGACATGAGGTCTTATACCCTGAATACATAATTAGGTATATCCCAATTAGCCCACCTCCCGGTGACACTATCCCACCCCACGTGGGTCTGTACCTCCCTTAATCGAATACAAAGACATTCCATACATTGGTCATAAATTGGCAAGCTTCATGTTAGTTTGACAGAAAATGATTTGCTACTACTCTGGATCCTGCCTGTGCCCACCTCCCTCAGGCTTGTTTATTGTTTGTTTTAGATAAGGCCTAGCCTGGTTTTCACACTCCCCTTTGTCTGCAGCTGCAGGCTCATCTGACCTCGATGTATCTTTCCTTCGTCCTGTCACCTCGTGCCAGCTACGGTCCGGATCCTCTACAATTTAATTGCTTCTCTGCTAATCTACCACATTCCTACGATTCTATGTAAACCTCCTTCTAATTTCAACTAATATCTACCTAGTTATATTCAAGTGAACCAATATTTGAACAAGATGGCCGCCTGGCTCAGAATGGAGACCATCTTCTTGCCTGAATCTCCTTCAACACTTGCAGAGTTATTCACTAACCTCTGAAATTGCTTTGTGAATTTCACTGTCCGGTGCAATTTCAGGCCAATTCGTCTATTCACTAAACTGTCAATTTACCACATGCTGGTGAATTTACAGCAAAATACGGTGCAGTTTGCCACAATTCAGCAGCACCAAAATTGACCCATAGAAGACTATTGTGTCTTCTGTTCACAGATAGCCGAATTGCACTGAAATTCAGGCGAAATGTCCTGATCTTCAGTGTTTCAGTTCGACAGGTTTAGACAAGAATCCCATACTATTCAATGTAAAATCGTAATATCTTTTTCAATGGTTTTTAAAGACCGTTTATCATTTTCATTTTTAGCAAAAAAACATTTTTATTTTTTTTAGAACGCCTTTTTGTATTTTTTAGACAAATTTTTGGTTTCACAATTTTTTTTGAAAGGCGTTATTTTTTAGATTTATAATTTAGACACATTTTAATGTATTTTTATTGGTTTAAGCACCTATTAGGAGAATAGGATACTTCCGTTTGTTTTTTTAAAAACTTCGGCGCAATTTGGCGATGTCAATTCAGCTTTTATTCGTGCATTATGTCTGTTTTCGCCGGCATCCAATAACTGTTTCGGCGACTCCCATCTTTGGCGCAGTACGGTGACCATTCACTAAATAGTGAATACACCGAAATTACGGCAAAATGGAATTGTCGAAGTGTGTCAAAATGGGCCGAAGTGAAAAGGTGTTTCGTGAATAGACCCTTAAATACTTCAAAAAAATTCAGCAATCCAAAGAATTGCGTGTCTTCCTGCTTCCTTAAACTCAATCTTGCCAAAACTGAAATTCTCGTTATTCCTCCCTCTGGGAAAAACCCGATCCCACCTATCGCTCTACGAGTAAATAAAACGCTTATTAGTCCAACGTCTCAAGCTCGCTGCCGCGGTGTCAACTTTTGATTCTGACCTAATGTTCTCTCCCCACACCCAGACAGTGACCAAATCATGTTACTATCAACTCAAAAACATTGCCCGCGTCCGTCCCTTTCTGATGCCAGATACCGCAAAGCTACTGGTTTATGCTCTTATCAGGGGTTAAAATTTCCACTCGCCCTCTCGCAATTTGCGAGAAGAATTTGGCAGGGGGCGAGTGAAAATTGGTCTATAATCCCTTTCAGGTGCTAGTGTCGGCTCCATGCTGACACCAGCACTAATCAGGGCTTTTTTCCTGCTGGCTAGTCAATGTCTGCAGGAGGAGGGATTCATATCCCTTCCTTTCAGGCTTTGAAAATAAATACTGTGTCTGCCTTGTGCGGGTCCTCCATGATGCTGTCACAACAGAGACCATGTGACATCTCCTCTCTTCCTGTACTCCTGAAGGAAAAGGAATCCTCAGACCACCATCTGCTGACCTATAAGAAGGACCCTATAAGTAGTTAAATAACACCCCATGAATTATAATATTAATAGATAAATTAAGGTTTAAATATAAGAAATAGTTTTAAGATAAATTGATAATCAGCAGTATTATAGGATTAAGTTTCACTTCTCAATATGTTTGCAAATGTCTTTAAAATGACAAAAGTCCTGATGTTTGCAAGTTTCTCTGAAGTGATAAAAGTGCTGATGTCTTAAGAAATGCTGATATCTCAAGAAAACACATGTCTCGGGCCACGGGACTGTCCAGAAATGTGTCACCAGACCTGTATTGAAACTGGCCAATGAACTATGCTATGTTTTGAAATGTTAACCAATGAAATAAAGAGACAACGTTTTCGTTAGAAGCATAAATATGTGTCAAAAAACGTTGGAAGGCAGAGAGAAAATTGCCAGACAAAAATACATGCCTCGTGTGTCTTCTTTGAAGGATTTTTTCTCTCTCCCTGCGCAGAAGGAGAGTTAACTCAAGGTGTGCCTAAGACATGGTCTTAGGGGTTAAAGGACGGGCAATTGGAGACGATTATTCTCTTCAATCTGGAGGCACTGCCGACATGAACGGTCACCCCTCGTCCTGGTGAGTATATTGTCTTGTCTGGACGAGGGCAATGACAACGTTTATCTCGAACTAAAGTTAGTTGTCCATGTCCTATAGTGTAAAAGGAAACGTTGCCAGGGGCCGTTTATTAAAAGGAAACGTTGCCAGGGGCCGTTTATTACAAGAAAACGTTGCCAGGGGCCGTTTATTTAAAGGAGTAGGTCAGGAACCACACTCATAGAAGGGACATTATATGTCCAATTGATCACACCTTGCGTTAACCCTCATAAAATGTATAGAGTATAAGAATAATAGAGTATAAGAATAATAGAGTGTAAGAATAATAGAGTGTTAAGATTCACTGTTGAACGATCTGTAAGGTAAGACAGACGTCCCTCAGTTGTGATAATAGAGTAAATTATATAAGTTGTAGAGGTATAAGTTAAAGTGCCGAGTGGTCTGTAAGGTAAGACGGACGCTCGTCATTCCTGTATTACCGGTTTAATTACATGTATATATATGTATATATTGTTAAAGTATATATTATTAGAGTGATAAGTTAATTGGGTGGCAGGAAAGTCTGTAAGGTAGGGCAGACTTTTTGCCCCATTGTATACTGATGGTACTGTGTATATATATATATGTATATATAAGAGCTGACTGGTTGGACATTGTTTGCTGTGAGGTGCATGTTGTATTAAGCAGAGGTGTTTGTTGGCCATTTGTGTGTTAGTTGCTGACTGATGGGGTGGATGATGTTGGTCATGTATGCAGTTACTAACCGGAGATACATATATTGTGAAGCTAGTTTTTATATACTGATGGATTGTGGTTTATAAATTTTTGTTTATGATATGAGGGAATTATATAACTACAAAATAAAAAGCAAAAGATTAGAAGTTTGATTCTCGAGATTAGGGGAGGATTCACTAAATAAGTTTTTATTACTTATCCTTAAATTAGCTCATCTTTTGTTGATCCATGTGGCATAGAGATATATATATATATATAGTAAGAATTTAAGTTGTTTTTCTTTTCGAGCACTGTGAGGAGTCTCTCTTTTTTCTTTCTTTCTCTATTTTACCTGCCTGATTATTCAATTGTACAACTAACCATGGGTATTCAAAGTAGCAAGGTTAAAGAATATCCCTTACCGAAAATAGGAGAGTTTTGTAAAGATTATATAGCATGAGTAGGGGGCACAGATTGCTATTTAATTAACCCATGGATAGATAATCTGGCGGGATGGACAGAAGCAGTGGGAGTTGTGATCCTTTCCTCAGACAGGGAGACCACAGCCCATTCTATATGGATATAGTGAAAGGATTATGTCTCGACGACACCGAGGCATGGCCCTATTATCAGGGAGACCCTCAGTGGGACATGCAGTATATGAAATTGGGGAGGGGGGGACAATGGTTAAATGGTGACAGAATACTAGTTTAACAGGCAAAGTAAACAATGTAGAAGAGGGACCCCATTGTCCTCTGACAGCGCCAGACTGCATAAAATAGAACAGAGTATACCACGGAATAAACAAGAAATACCCCGTGTCAGCTGGGAACCACGACTCCCTCCGTCTTATAGACAATCCATATATCCGTCCCTTTACTGATACAGAGGTCTTGGGTGCGGTAGGGGCAATGGAGGATTTGAAACCTTCGGCCCCATCCACATCCAAAGACGAAAAAAAAAAAAAAAAAAAAAGGCAGAAGAATATATACTGGCTTTCGTTATTATGGCCACTCGCATATAACAAAGGATCGCCATTAATAAGCCCTTAAGATATGAGAATAACACCAACAAAACCCATTTTCCATTTATGACCGTGGGGAATAAGTTACTTAAAAAGGCGATAGAAATAGAAGATATTAATAGAATTTTTAGACATTGTCAAAAAGAGAAAGAGGACGGACTACGTCCTATGATTGACCAGTTTTCTACAGGATGGTATCCTGGAACCTGTAGTCTCCCCCTTCAGTACCCCAATTAACCCTGTACGCAAACCATATGGTACAGTGCGGTTTGTACAAGATCTACGTGCCATTAACTCCCTTGTCATCCCCATTGCACCAATAGTCCCGGACATTACAACATTACTACACATACACATTTTTCTGTAATTGACCTGAAGAATGCATTTTTTAGCATCCCTGTATATCCGGAAACGGCATTGCTTTTTGCATTTTCATTTGAAGGCACCCAATTTACATGGAAAAGGTTATCTCAGGGGTACGTTGACGCCCCGGTGGTCTACAGTATTGTACTGCAGGCCACTCTGAAATCCTGGCACCCCAGCCATGGTTCTGTCCTGCTGCAATACGTGGATGATCTCCTCGTATGCAGTCCATCAGAGGAGGCCTGCCGGGAGGATGGTAAATCACTTCTTAGTTGGTTACAGGAATGTGGGCACAAGGTTTCCCTTAAAAAAATGCAGTGGTGTCAAACGCAAGTTGAATATTTAGGGTTTGTTCTCAGACAGGGGGAACGGAGCATCAGTCAGAAGAGAGTCCAGTCTGTCACGGGCCTGGTCAACCCGAAAACTAAGAAGGACATGCTGTCGTTCTTAGGCATGATAAACTATTGCAGACAGTGGATCCCTGACTGCTCCTACTACGATAACATTCTGAGACAAGCCACCCTGTTGGGTCAATCCAATATGATAACATGGTCTAATGAAATGTTAAATGCTTTTAAGGTTCTCAGGAATGCAATGATGATAAGCCCCGCGCTAGGCCTCCCTGATTATGTACTTTCATTTCATCTGTTTGCAAGGGACAATTGTAAAACCATGGCCGCGGTACTGACGCAAGAACATGGGGGCCGGTTGCGCCCCATAGCATTTTTTTCAAAGATTCTGCCAGTAACGGTACAAGGGATGCCGGCCTGTTTGCGTGCCCTGGCAGCATGTGCAATGGCCGTTAGTATGGCAAGCCAATACACACTAGGGTACAAAACTCACCTACACACAACCCATGATGTTTTATTTTTACTTAAGGGTATATATACACAGCACATGTCATCACAGCGCTTTAGTGGATATGAAGTCACACTGCTAAGCAACCCTGCACTGCACATAGAATACAGTTCAAGTGTCTCTGGTCCAGCACCAATCCTAAACGCTTTACTGGGTCTTAAGAATCCCTCAGATACCATCCCACTCGAACATGACTGTGCTCTCTCCATTGAGTCTGAAACTGCACCCCGCCCTGATCTCATGTCAACACCTGTTCCGGACGCAGATGTCGTCTTTGTTGACGGCTCCTGTACCCGCCCCAATGACAACACTTATCATGCAGGCTATGCAGTGGTTCAACTCCCTGACACTGTTCTAGAATCAGGGCCTGTACCCTACCAGTCTGCCCAGGCAGCAGAACTGATTGCATTAACACGAGTCTGCAGGCTCTATGCGGGTAGACCTGTCACGATATACACTGACTCCAAATATGTTTATGGTGTGGTCCATGACCATGGGACGATATGGGAAAAGAGGGGATTTGTGGCCGCAGATGGCAAGAAGATTTCCCATTCGACCCTGGTCACGGACCTCCTAGCAAGCATTCTTATGCCCTCTCAGATAGCGGTGTTACATTGTAGAGCACACACCAGAGCCTCAGATCCTATTGCAAAAGGGAATCATCTGGCTGACCAAGCAGCTAAACGAGCAGCACAACAGGACATAGCTAAACTAGTAATGCCGGGTTTTGCGACCTCCCACAATGGATAGGGACCAATTATTTTGTACCTTACAAAAATATGCAACCACAGAAGAGCTAAAGAATTGGAAATTGGTACTCCCCATCATTCTGGCTGAAATCAGAATGGCGGTTAATAGGAACACAGGCTACTCCCCCTTCGAGATACTTATGGGCAGACCCTTTCCATTACCATGGTCTACAGGTAGGCTAACAGTGGAGACAGGGGACTTAGAGCAGATAAGGGATGAATATGTTAGGCAGCTGATCTCAACCCTCGAGACAACCAGAGACGAAGTTATATTTAAGTCTCCCTTTCTTTCAGACAAACCTACCCACCCATTTAATCCAGGAGACAAGGTGCTGGTAAAGCGGCTACAGAAAGGAAAAAGACCAGAGGATTTCGCCTATGGACCAGAGACCACAGTGGTAGCCGTAACCCGCACAGCTATACTGACAGAGGACAGCCCAGTCTGGATTCACGCCTCTCGAGTCAAGCGGATTCAACAAGGGACTCAACAAGGGGTACTAACGGGGGCAGCTAATATCCTTGGCCTCCATCAGGAAGAGGACCCGGACCAAGAGACACTCACGAGGGCAGATAGCCCTGGTTTCCAACAAGGAGAAGATGACAACCAAGGATCCTTTTCGAAGAGTATGGAGACGCATGTGGGGGAAGAAAAAGACTGAAATAATATGTTTCCCCCCCTTCGGAACATATGTCACAACCCCTATTGTCCACACCCCCTACCAGAAAGAACCCCAACCCAAACCATCACTGTCTGGCCACTGTTGTTTTTTTATTGTCCACCATTACTGCAGTATGATACTGTACAAGGCAACTGTATATATATGTGTAACCGATGAGTACTGGGGACATAATTGTGATTATTGGGGCGCAGTGGGGTGGGACACGGGCAATATGGGATATGGTACCTCTGATGCAGTAGTTAACAGATGGGGATATAAACCAGATAGCGCCGCACGACGACGCAGTTCCAAGGGACAAAGCCTATTAAATCGTATGACTTTGATTGGGAGAGGTGGGTGGCGGTGCTCAATCAGAAGCGGAGCTCAGACAGTACAATTGACGCTGACTATACAACACCCTTCCCAGGCCGACACGGGTGTCTATGTAATGGGAATATACGCAACTGCCACAACCAAATTCCCTCGATATAAGTTCAAACTCCAAGATATGGCCATTTATAAGAAGGAAGAGAACCCATTCCTACCCAGGAAATATGGAGAGGTAGTGAGACGACCTCCTCTCCTACCTAACACCAAATCAATAGCCAATCCCACCTATGAAGACAGCATAGCAATGGAAACAGGATTTTCAGATGTAAATGTTTGGCTAGAATGGGTAAAATTTAGTGCCCTAAACAATAACCGTACAAATTGTTATGTGTGTGGTGCTGCTAGGCCACATCTAGGCACTGTACCTTTTAATATTCCGCAAGATGTAGAAGAATGTTTTCTTAGTTTATATACTAACACCACTGATAGCCAGAGTTTATGTGAATATTGGAAGAATAGCTACCCCATACTAACACGCCTCCCACAACCAGGAGAAGGGATACATGTTTACCCAGGGAACTATACCTGCTATAGGTCAGCCGAAAAAGGTAGGAACCTCACCTTCTTCCCCGAGGGTTATTGTGCCAATTATAGCAATATCAACAGTACTAAGTTACAGAATCAAGTTTTTCTGATTGGGGATCTCTACTGGATATGTGGAGACCTCAAGATTAGGGCGCGTCTGCCCCTTCAATGGTCAGGTGAATGTGCCCTAGCTAAGGCCATAATGGGATTTCATATTGTTTCGGATCCTGAGGAAATTCCAAATATTAGCTCACGTCGCAGGAAAAGGGAAGTCCCAAGTCCACAAGGTAGTCTTGATCCGCATGTCTATATTGATGCTATAGGGGTACCAAGAGGGGTCCCTGATGAATTTAAAGCAAGGGATCAGGTAAAGGCAGGGTTTGAGTCATTCCTAGCACCTCTTGTTACTATTAATAAGAATGTAGATTGGATTAACTATTTATATTATAACCAGCAGAGATTTGTTAATTATACCCGCGAAGCTTTACAGGGCCTCGCTGACCAACTACAATCCACATCCATTATGACGTTCCAGAACCGGATGGCTCTGGACATGATATTGGCTGAAAAAAGAGGTGTATGCAAAATGATAGAGGGGACAGGTACATGCTGTACCTACATCCCTGATAATGTAGGCCCAAATGGAAAGGTGACCCGCGCCATAAAAAAAAACTAACTGAGCTCTCCGAAGAAATGAAATGTAACTCTGGTATAGGTAACCCTTGGGATCAATACTTCGGGTGGTTTAAAGGGTGGAGACAGGCCCTGATACAACTAGGCATTATACTATTGTTAATTGTTCTTTGTATGGCAGTAATAGTCTATTGCCTTATGCCCTGTCTGAAACGAATGATGGCCAAGGGTAACCCCACCACCATGATGTACAGTACACCTCTACCGCCCACTCCAAATGATTATGCAGAATATGTCCAACTCCGCCGAATAGCTAATAGGAAGTAAAATATACTGTAGGTTAGGAAGATAAATAGGCACTGGGAGACTGCCATGTGTTACCCGTTCCGTGGCAGGTACAGCCCCCCTGGTTCTATATTGATCCACATGAGTATTGAGGGTCTCGCTCCCCAACCCATACTAACTTACAGTAGATAGATGAAACAAAGAAAGAATCAAATAGTATGATCATACTATGATTCTAAGAGGGGATTGAAGGAAAAGGAATCCTCAGACCACCATCTGCTAACCTATAAGAAGGACCCTATAAGTAGTTAAATAACACCCTGTGAATTATAATATTAATAGATAAATTAAGGTTTAAATATAAGAAATAGTTTTAAGATAAATTGATAATCAGCAGTATTATAGGATTAAGTTTCACTTCTCAATATGTTTGCAAATGTCTTTAAAATGACAAAAGTCCTGATGTTTGCAAATGTCTTTAAAATGACAAAAGTCCTGATGTTTGCAAGTTTCTCTGAAGTGATAAAAGTGCTGATGTCTTAAGAAATGCTGATATCTCAAGAAAACACATGTCTCGGGCCACGGGACTGTCTAGAAATGTGTCACCAGACCTGTATTGAAACTGGCCAATGAACTATGCTATGTTTTGAAATGTTAACCAATGAAATAAAGAGACAACGTTTTCGTTAGAAGCATAAATATGTGTCAAAAAACGTTGGAAGGCAGAGAGAAAATTGCCAGACAAAAATACATGCCTCGTGTGTCTTCTTTGAAGGATTTTTCTCTCTCCCTGCGCAGAAGGAGAGTTAACTCAAGGTGTGCCTAAGACATGGTCTTAGGGGTTAAAGGACGGGCAATTGGAGACGATTATTCTCTTCAACTCCCTAGCAGTTGTACAGCGTGTCAGGCAGGGGCAGGTCACACGTCACACGTCACAGAGTGTGATCTGGATGAAGGCAAGAACAGGCAATGGTGCCTCCTCAAGGCAGCATGTTGGAAAGTGCCTGAGCAAGAAACAATCTCCACCTGAGGTATGATCACCTGACACCCCCCCCCCTCGGAAGAAGGGGGAAATTACTTTATTTGCCAAACAAGAAACAGATTTTCTTAATATAAACCCCAGAAAAAAATATTTTATTGCCCTTTATTTTGTGTGATGTGTGCTGTTTAAATTGGCAGTGGGAGCCAGGAAGGAGTTAAATGTAAAAATGTGTGCAGCCCATTGTTTGCAATGTAGTGCTCCCTCACCTCAGCTGTGATCAGGTGATTCCACTTAAACAGAGGCCTGTTCAATACCTCAGCCGCTGCAAGTGCTAAGTTAGCAACTTGCATTGAACGCCGTTCAACCGCTCAGCGCTCAGCAGTGCTAACCTAGCACTTGCAGCGACCTGAGGAGATGCTAGGCCTGTTCAATACCTCAGCCGCTGCAAGTGCTAAGTTAGCAGCTTGCATTGAACGCCGTTCAACCGCTCAGCGCTCAGTAGTGCTAACCTAGCACTTGCAGCGACCCGAGGAGATGCTGAGTGTGACGTTTTAAAGATGGCCGCCGCATGAAGCAAGTAACAATGCCCTACAGCAAGATGGCCGCCGCCACGAAGCAAGTAACAATTCCGTACAGCAATGTTAATTTTGAGGTTTTTGTTCACCAAAGCACAAAATATTTATTTATTATTTCCCCCTGCACATAGACATATATTACAGTTCAATTTATATATTGTTTCAGAAGTAAACATAACGTTTATTCATTAAAAACTATCATTTGTGGTGTGTGCGTACAAAACGGAATTGTGCTGAGTGCTTCTCTTTATTATTTTTTGTCCGAGTGATCCGAAAAACAATCTGAATTTTTCATTAAGAAATCGTCGGCCATTTTGGATTCAAAATTCGCATCCAAAGGGTTCAACGACACTGCTGCAGCAAACTGAATTGCTGCGCTGCAGCAATTCAGCAGCTGCTGAGGTATTGAACAGGCTTGCTGAGTGTGACGTTTTAAAGATGGCCGCCGCATGAAGCAAGTAACAATGCCCTACAGCAAGATGGCCGTTCGCCTCGAAGCAAGTAATAATTCCGTACAGCAATGTTAATTTTGAGGTTTTTGTTCACCAAAGCACAAAACATTTATTTATTATTTCCCCCTGCACATAGACATATATTACAGTTCAATTTATATATTGTTTCAGAAGTAAACATAACGTTTATTCATTAAAAACTATCATTTGTGGTGTGTGCATACAAAACGGAATTGTGCTGAGTGCTTCTCTTTATTATTTTTTGTCCGAGTGATCCGAAAAACAATCTGAATTTTTCATTAAGAAATCGTCGGCCATTTTGGATTCAAAATTCGCATCCAAAGGGTTCAACGACACTGCTGCAGCAAACTGAATTGCTGCGCTGCAGCAATTCAGCAGCTGCTGAGGTATTGAACAGGCTTGCTGAGTGTGACGTTTTAAAGATGGCCGCCGCATGAAGCAAGTAACAATGCCCTACAGCAAGATGGCCGTCGCCTCGAAGCAAGTAATAATTCCGTACAGCAATGTTAATTTTGAGGTTTTTGTTCACCAAAGCACAAAACATTTATTTATTATTTCCCCCTGCACACAGACATATATTACAGTTCAATTTATATATTGTTTCAGAAGTAAACATAACGTTTATTCATTAAAAACTATCATTTGTGGTGTGTGCATACCAAACAGAATTGTGCTGACTGCTTCTCTTTATTATATTTTGTCCGAGTGATCCGAAAAACAATCTGAATTTTTCATTAAGAAATCGTCGGCCATTTTGGATTCAAAATTCGCATCCAAAGGGTTCAACGACACTGCTGCAGCAAACTGAATTGCTGCGCTGCAGCAATTCAGCAGCTGCTGAGGTATTGAACAGGCCTCTGAAACTAGGCAGGAAATCAAGGAGCTGTCTGGTCCACTGGCCCCTCTGTCACTGCCCCCAAGAGGAGAGGACTTTCTGCCACTATCTGTAGAGCCACAAACTCCTGTCACATTCCCTGATCACAGCCGAGGTGAGAGGACACTGCAGGGGGGGCTCAGGGAGGAATGCATGGGAAGTAATCAGCTCCTCTAAATTTTGCAGTTAACTCCTTCCTGGCTTTCCTTGCCATTTTAAACAGTGCACAAATCACAAATGCATCCAAACACTGACAGGGTTATTCAGAGAGCGGTGAGAAGCAGGAGAATGACTGTAGAACTGAAAATTCTAGGTTAAAATAGCCAAACCAGAAAAATTCTCCAATTTCTCTCACTTTCAGAATTGCCTATTTTGACCTAGAATTTTCAGTTTTCCAGTAATTCTCCTGCTTTTCACCACTCTCCGAATAACCCTGTGACTCTACAGTGGGGACACAGCCTCCTTAACACATCTTCTATACAGCCCTTCTTGGTCCCCAAATCAACCATACCCTCACAGCACCCACAAATTCATACAGCCCCCATATATAAATGCAGCCCTCATGTCACACATTACACAGTATTACTGTGAGTTTTATTGGTGTGGAGCTCTCTGATAAGCATAGGTGTGTATTGTGGGAATAGTTTGGGGGGGCAGCAGCATATCATCTTTGGACCCAGGCAACACAATGTCATGGTCTGGCCCTGGCTGTTCGCTGCACGCTGCCCTGCACCCTCCATATATTAGTTCTGCCATAGAAAATAATGAAACACCGGCATCGCTAGCCTGCATCACACGTCCAGCGCAAGGGTTTACAGGACATAGAATGGTCTCATTCCACACCCCCTGCACCTCACCACACACACAGGCAGGCGCAGGAGCCCTTGCACTGCCTTACATCCAGGGCTGAGTGATGCAGAGAGCCCTGGACCATATGAAAAGCCCTGCAGGGCTATCTGTAAATGATCACCATCCGTTCTGGATGGTGACAGGTTAATCGGAATCAGAGAGGGTCTCTAATACAGACCCCCTCTGTATAATACCCGTCATCCACTGAATGGATTCAGTGGATAACGGGATTTACTGAAACAAACACCCCTTCAGTGCCATATATTATCCCTGCAAGGAAAATGTGCAGCATGGGACTGGGTTAGGTAGGTTAACTGATGGCGAGTAACATAGAAGACCTGGCTAGTAGCTCAGGACCTGAAATTTTGAGCCCTGCTCTTATTATTTCACGACTTGATTACTGCAGCTTGCTCCTTATTGGCCCCAACTCCCGAATTGCCCCTTTGCAATCTTTATTGAATGGAGGCACCAGGGTTATTTTTCTCACCAGGCGCACCTCGCGTACCTCCCCCCTCTGCCGGTCCCTCCATTGGCTTCCTGTACCTCCCCCCTCTGCCGGTCCCTCCATTGGCTTCCTGTACGTTCCAGGATACAGTTTAAAATACTGATGCTCACGTTCAAATCGTTCAATAACTCAACCCCTCCCTACATGTCTTCGTTACTCCGCAAGCATGTCCCATCTAGACAACTCCGGTCAGCAGGTGATCTCCACCTGGTATCTGTCTACTCCCGCACAGCCAACTCTCGCCTCCAAGACTTCTCAAGGGCAGCTCCGGTCCTGTGGAATGACTTGCCTCGCCCTATCAAACTCTCCCCTGACCTTCAGGCCTTCAAAATATCCCTCAAAACCCATCTCTTCAGATTAGCAAAACATAACTGATGCAACTCATCCCTCTGCTCACCTACTCACACATGATTGAAGCCGCTTCTATGGCTCCACCATTCCCGAACCACTGGCACTAATGATCCTGCCGTCCAGTAAAACTCCGCTTCCTCAACCCCACTCCCCCTAGATCAGGGCTCACAATTTCCACTCGCCTACTAGCATTTGGCGAGTGGAAATTAAGTGAGGGCAAGTGGAAATGCACACGCAGGTAGTACATTAAATTATTTTGTGCTGTGTATTCCAGTGGTGCCACCATGCAGACCCCCTTCCCCAGGCTGCACGGTGGCAGGGATCAGCTGCCTAACCTGACCCAGCTCGTCTCTGTCACTGGCAGGAGGGTGGAGAGGAGCATCCCTGCCTTCTCCCTCTGCTCACACTGGGCTCTGGTGACTGGGTATACATGTATCTGGTGTCTGATGACTGGGTATACATGTAACTGGGGCCTGATGTCTGGGTATACATGTATCTGGGGTATGATGACTGGGTATACATGTATCTGGGGTCTGATGACTGGGTATACATGTATCTGGAGTCTGATGCCTGGGTATACATGTATCTGAGGTCTGATGTCTGGGTATTAATGTTATTTTTGTAACTTTATTCTAAATAAAACCTTAAGGCCCCCGGCACACGAGCGTTATTTTTGCGTCCGTCTGTGCGCAAAATTTGACGTCCGTTATAGATTTGCAAAGAAGTTAATCTGAACACCACACGATGCACCTGCGCACTGTTTCACGCACGGCATTCGCGTACTGCAACGGACGTCAAAATGGCATGGACGTAAAAAAGCTAGACGGACGTTGGAAATACGTGCTGCTTCCTGTGGGCGTTAACAATTACGCAAGTGCGAAGGCCGACATGCTGCAGCATCTGCGTCCATTTTCTCACCTTCTCCTCGCTGTTGTCCTTGTGGGACCCTGTGTGGCTTGTCCTGTTGGAGCCTGTGAGACCCTGTTGGGAGCCAGACACTGTGGGAGCCTGTATTAGACCCTGTGGGAGCCTGTGAGACCCTGTGGACCCTGTGGAGCCTGTAAAGACCCTGTGAGACCCTGTGGGAGCCCCCCAAGATGACCATCGATGTAGAAGAGCTCATCCATCAGGTACAGCAACACCCACAATTGTGGGACACCGCGGATCAAGAGTATAAAGAAAAGGTGAAAAAAGGAAATGCCTGGTGTGTTGTCACGAAACATCTATTTCCAGAGTATGACTCCTGGAGTGAAAGTCAACAAAAAAATCAAGGTATGAACAAAGTGTATCTGTCTATACATATAGAAACAAACCCCACTCGGTCTTGGTGTAAACATTTCAGCCTCCAGCGCCCAGCATACGGAAATTTTTCACACGCCAGGCTAAAGCTTCTATAACATAAAACGATAAGGGCTGGCGTGTCCGTCACCAAAAAAACGGACTGCGCATGCGCGTGCAACCAGCGGCGGTTGGCTGCGTGCGCATCCAACAGCTGCGGCACACGCAACGGCCGGCGTGCGCGAGGGACAAAACAAATCCGATCCATTAGAGAGGCGCACAGCACAGCGCCTCTCCAATGGATCGGATTTGTTTACCTCCTCAGTGCCCGGCCTCCATCTTCACAAGCCTGGCCTCCATCTCCTCAGTACCCAGTCTGCCAGCCATGTTACCAGTCTGCCGTGCACAGTACCAGTCTGCCATGCACATTACCAGTCTGCCATGCATAATACCAGTGTCTCATAATACCAGTGTGCCTAAACACCAGCCTGCCATGCCATGCATACCACGTGCCATTAAATATCCGCATAATGTATACGCTACAAAAAAAATGCCCGCCCAAGCCCAACACAATCTAAGGGGCCCCATGAGCTTACAATCTAAGGGGCCCCATGAGCTTACAATCTAAGGGAACCCATGAACTTACAATCTAAGGGGTCCCACGAGTGTATTATGTAAAAGAAAAACAGAATAGAATGCAAATGAAAACTCAGGTTAACTACATACATTTTAATTAACAAGTATTTGCAATGAAAATTTTAGAACAAAACACACAGAATTTACATTAGATCCTCCCCATCTGCCATGCTACTTGACCACTATCTGCCATAAAAAAATCGGCCAACATGTCCCGAAAACGAAAGTTGGCTCTATTTACACTCTGAGGTGCGGTGCTCTCACAGTCCTCGAAACCAGCAAAATTTAAAGAGTCTTCAAAATTGTAGCCGTCTCGCCTTCTGACAAAGTTGTGTAATACACAACAGCATTTCACAATATCTACAGCAGAATCCACATTTACACACAATGGACGATGAAAAATGCGCAATTTATTACTGAGGATACCAAAGGAGCATTCTAGATAGCGTCTAGCTCTGGACAGGCGATAATTGAACACACGTTTTTTCGCGTTCAACTGTGTTCCAGAATATGGACGCAGTAAATTAGGGGACAGTCCAAATGCCTCGTCCCCCACAAAGGCAAATGGTACAGAAGTGTCTGTGCCAGGTAATTTTTTTGGAAGAGGTATGCTCAGGTTCCGCCTCTGAATTTGGTCCCAGAGGGTCGAGTTTCGAAACACTGTGGAGTCCGAGTCCTTTCCATATGATCCAATATCCACATATGTGAAGCAGTAATTTGAGTCGGCTACAGCCAGTAGTCCGATAGAAAAAAAATGTTTGTAATTCATGTAAAGGGAACCACTATGCTCAGGCTTTACAACTCTAATATGTTTCCCGTCCACCGCTCCAAGGCAGTTGGGGAATTGAGCTCTTTGCTCGAAACTCTGCGCAATTTCGGCCCATGTGTCCTCTGTGGGTGTCGGAATACATTCGTCCTTTAGTGTGTCCCATATCGTCTGGCAGACTTTCCGGATCAGTTTACCCGCTGTCGACCTTCCAATACGGAAGATGTAATGAATATCCTGCAAACTGCATCCACTTGCAAGATACCTGCAAAAACAAAATAAAAGATTTTAGGTTATGAGTACATTCACTCACTTTACTTATGTCATTCTTGTTATGTTTTTTAGTACAAGAAGTAATGGTGAAATGGAGAACAGTGAGAGACGATTATATACGCAGCATGAAGAAACAGGAAGAATCGTCACGATCAGGATCAGGGGCCAAGAAGGTCCGCACCTATCTTCATGCTAAGCAGCTGTCTTTTCTTCAAAAAAGTATCGAGCCAAGAACCACAGTTAGCAGTGTTGAGGCGACACCTTCAACCTCCAAAGAACCGGCACAGCCAAGACCATCTGGCTCAATGGAAACTGGTACATCGATCGTTATACCACCAAGCCCAACGAAGAGCATTGATGTGGACCCAGAGCAGGAGCTTGTGATGCTACCTGAAGAAGGAGGTGATGAAACAAGCCCTGTTCCTACATCTTCTGCGGGGAAAAAAACACCAAGGCGCAAAAGGGGATCAGCAGCCATGGATGATGAGCTTCTTAAATTTATGCAAACACACCAGACAAGACCATCTAAGATCGAGGAGGATCATGATGTGGCTTTTCTTTATTCAATGATTCCAATGATTAAAAAATTAACACCGCAGCAGAATTCACAGTTCCGGATACACATTGTCCAAACACTTGATCGCATGGTGTATCCACCCTCAAACCCCCCTATGCCGCCTGCTGTAGTACCTCCATCCCAGACCTCATCATCTCATCATCTGGCAGTGGTTACTATAGTGAATACCTGGCAGAACCATTAGACCCTGTAGAGCCAGGCTATACAAATTTATAGTTGAATATTTCTTTATATTGTTTGTTACTGTTTTGTTTTTGTAATTTTACAAAAGTTATTTTTGCGAATGTTTTTATGCATTTATTTTTCATAAACGGATAAAAATTGTAGGCACTATTAAAAAAATCCAATTAATACTTTTCAGCCTTTAAATTTTGAAAGAAAAGATTAAACATTTTTAGGCACCAAACTTCGGTGTTTTGGTCATTTATTGAGTAAGGCCGGGCTTTGTGTAAGTGTGTGCAGCCAAACTGTTTTTAACATCGAAACCTATGGGAATCGCATGAATAAACCTGTTGAATGAAACCACCAAACAGCAGGGCATTTTGGCAATTTTTTCACTGCAGTTCAGTGTCTCTGAATATATTAACCATTGTTTCTCTATGGGGGATTTCACTGCCCTCGAACAGGCACTGTATGTGCTGGCAGTTGACAAAAATTTGGGGAACTGCCTGCTCTCCAAATGGCCAGGAAATGTCACCATACGCTGAAAATCAGCGTTCATTATATTACGAGGCCTGATCAGCTCTCTCTATAACCGGTTGTATATGTTGTGAGGTCTTTGTGTGGGTAGGAAACTACAGAGTTAATTTCCTACCGTAATGTGAGGACCAGCAACTCCTCTGGTGATATGGCGGTCCTCATGTTGGTGTCCATCTTCATCAACGGCTCTCTCACAGTGGCCAACAGCTCGTCAAATGATGTTATTGACATGCGGAGGTAATTCAAGAACTTTACCGGGTCTTCCTCACGAAGTGGCCTGTACAGCGTCTGGAACGCACCATGGCGGTGACGGACCGAGTTGATAGGATGCACCCACCACTTTCGTCTCTTTTTTTTCTTCAAATAAATATATGTTGCGATAGCAAACGCCACAGCCTCTCCTTCATCCATCTTGCTCCAAACTCCAAACACCAAAATACTTCTTTTTTTCACTTTCCCTCCTTTTTTTTTCAACGTCCGTAATTATTAACTTGGTCTGTTTGAACACATTTATCTCCCGTGAAAATTTGCGTCCGTTGCGGATGCACATTTTCAGTACACACAATATCTCCCGTCATAAATTACGTCCGTAACGAACGCACTGTGCGCAGTACCTATATGCTCGTGTGCCGGGGGCCTTAACAGTGTAATTTCATAAGATAATTTAACCACTTCGATGCGGAGGACGCGCTGAGCGCGTCCTCCGCATGGCTGCTGCTGTGCTGAGGACGCGCTGAGCGCGTCCTCACTTTGGGGTCAGCTGGCAGCGGCAGCGCGATGACACCTAATTCAGGTGCACCCCCGCATGTGCGGAGGAGGCGCCTGAAAGGGAGGGGGGGAGGTCCTTTGGACCTCTCTCCCGATCGGCGGCGTTGTGGGGGTTAACCCAGGCACCATTTGGAAGGGCACAGCCTGCCCTTCCAAATGGTACCTGGCATTAACCCCTGGGGAGCTGGATCGCGAATCGGCGCTGAAAAGCGCCGGTTCGTGATCCTTTCCCGGAGCTGGCCGACATCTTGGATGTCGGCCAAGCCTCCAGGAACTCCCCCTGAGGACTGGCGTCATCGTGCATAGCACGATGACGCCAGTCCTGGAGTTAACCCCTAACTGCCACCAACGGTGGAGATAGGGAGTTCCAATGAACCCCCTATCTCCCGATCCGTGGCAGCTAGGGGTTAACGTTTGGTATTGTTGGATCGGCCAGAGCATGGCCGTTCCAACGATACCAAACACGAAAGTGAAAAAAGTTTGTAAAAATAAATAAATAAAATAAAAATAAAAAAATATTTAAAAAAAAAATTATAAAAGAAAATAAACACTTTTTTTTATTTTTTTTTGGTTTGTTAATGCAGCAATATTGTTCCCATTTCAATTATAATGTGAACAATGATGCTGCACTAACGATTTTTGTATGCGGTGCGTTTGTTAAAAATCGTGTAATTTTCCCAAAAAAAAAATGTAACGAGACCCCATCTCTAATTTTTTTAACAAGCGCACCCCATACAAAATATAACCGCAATTGCTCGCATGTTAAAATGTGAAAAAAAAACACTTTACACGCTGTAAATTATTGAAAATTCATATTTTATTGCATTTTTTGTTATAATATACAGACAGGACATAACGTATACATATAATAATGACATATTATGAATCTACCGAGTCTGACGGAAAGAACGATATATAATATGTCTGGGTAATATACTAAAATAAGCCTTCAAAACACGTTTAAACATGATGAGCAAAACTGGTAAAAATTACCTCAGCACAGAGGCGGGAAAAGCCTCAGCAGCGAAAGGGTTAAGGGGGTGTGTTTAGGGGCTGAGTTAAGGGCTGGGTAGCGGTTAGGTGGAGCAACTGGTGGCGAGTAACACTTATGGCCTAGTTAGTAGCTTGGGACTTGAAATTTTGAGCCCTGCTCTAGATCGTAAGCTCCTATAAGGCTAGGGTCAGACTGAGGCAGTGCGAACGCGCGTTCTGGCGCACTTAATCACGGCCGTGCTAGCAGCAGATGCCGGGCAATGACAGCCAATATACGAAGTACGGTCGCACAAAAGTCCGGCTGCACAACGCAAGTGGAAAATGAACGCATTTTTTCGAGAACGTTAAACCACTAGTACTGACGTACAGAGTGCGCTGCGTCCGCTAGCGGCGTGTGTGCGTGAATTGGAGACATCAGACGCTGCTAATGTCCGGCCAACATAACGTCCAGATGCAAGAAGTGTTTTATTGATGATCCGTACAAAATCACGGATGAAACTGCGCATAGTATGACCGCTATTGCGTATTCCGTGAAAAAATACGTCCATTCTTCGAACGCACATTTTCACGGACAACGTGAAAAATGCGTTAGTCTGACCCTAGCCTGAGCAGGGCCCTCTACACCTCTTGTTTCCATCATATGTCTGATTATCTTGTTCCCTTTAGTTATTGTAAAGCGCTGCGGAAACTGTTGGTGCTATATAGATGACAAATTATTAATAATAATAGAAAATGTAGGTTCACAACATCTGGAGAGCCAAGGTTGCTGACCCCTGCCCTAAGTAAACAACGCACCGGAATCGGCATGTCATTTTGTCCCCGGCATCTAATTGTCAGCGCGCATAAAAAGTTTTTGTTGCAGTACCATAGTACCATGAAAATGCTTTTGTCTTGAGAAAGTTCCCTGGGAGGACCAAAACATTGATTTTTCAATAAAATTGGAGTAAAAGAAAGGCCTGTGAGTGCTATGGTTAAATGTATTTTCCAATAAAGTTCCTTTTATTCATGAAAAAACCCTAAAACATATTTCTATGTCCAGGCCAGGAACGAGATAGTCACAGCAGGTAATTGCATGGTGGGTTTCATTAATCAGAGGCCATGAACAACTTCGGGGAAAAGAGAAGTTATCTATAACCAAGCCCTGCGCACCTTTTCCGTCGTCATCCGGCTGCTTCTGGACGTATGTTGGTGCTGCTGGGTTACCTGGCATACCCTATTAAACATTCAGGAGCCGCCTGATCGCTAGACAGCTGTTGTTCTTCACCGGCTGGAGGTGCACGCCGCTGGTACGACCGTACCGTACTGGGTGCACCTATCATCAGAGGCCCAACCGAATCCCCCCGCTGCATCCCCCCCTCCCCCCCGGTTAAGGCTATCCCAGACTGCACCTTTTTATGAGACGCCATGAAATTAAAATCGATTCCATGTTTTTCATGAATGAAACTACTTGCTAAAAAAATAAATGGTCTTCTATTAAATAAAGAGCTATGCTTTGTATAGTTATTAAAAGGCCTAATTTTTTGGGGATAGTCCTGATATTCCCTGTCAGCTGTGCAAAGGAGCGACAGAGAGAATTTAGGGTGCTTTAATGGGGGAACAGCCATGACATCACATCAACTCAGGCAGGATCAGAGGTGCACCATATGTGTAGCGATTCTCTAAACAGACAAATATATAGATCATGAGAGAAAAAGGAAAATCTGCCCTGTCACTCCACAACATATCATCATGAATATATATATAAAAAAAATACACAGAGAGCTATTCAGAGAGCAGCCAAATATCGGTGCTCTTTTGTACGGCGCACTTCGGTGCGCTTCAGCGATTTCAGTTCGCCGAACCTGCAGAGAATTCACTATTCACTGCAAGGTCCCTGAAGTAAGCCGACCAAGGAGTCGCCGAAGTCACCCGACAAGCCTCCGAGCTGCCGAATGTCGCCGGAAACAGCCGACGAGCCTCTGAAGACCGCCGAAAAGACCACCAAACTGAAGAAACAAAAAACAGAACTCTGTAATTTTTAAAAAGGGGTTTAAAACAATGAAAATGTGTGGAAATTATAAAAAAAAGCTCCTACAGAAAAATAATAAAACGGTCTGTTACAGAATAAAAAGAAAATGCCATTAAAAAAATTGGAAATCGTCGCAGGTGAACCGCGATTCTTCCCTTTCTCATAGGTTACTTTGGCGATGACCGGCCTCTGCTGTTCGCTATGGGTCTTATGCACTACGCCCTAGAGGGGTTCGTCTCCTTGTGGCTTTGACTGTAGTACCTTGGGGCTACCATGTTTTTTATTGTTTGACAATTTGACCCAAGTTTTTTCCTTTTCACAGATGCATACTCGTTGATTCAATTTATTTCCCTGCATTTTACTGCAGGTCAGAGTGTCTCATCATTCTCTCACTGTTACATGATGTTGTACCTTATGCTCCCTTCCTCTTAGGCTGGGGTCAGACGAACGCAGCGCGAACGCGCGTGCAGCCGCACTTAATCACGGCCGTAGTAGCAGCAAATGACGGGCAATGACGGGCAATACACGAAGTACGGCCGCACGAAAGTGCGGACACGCAACGCAAGCGGCAAACAAACGCATTTTTTTGAGAACGTCAAACCGCTAGTACGGAAGTACAGAGTGCGCTGCGTCCGCTAGCGGCGTGTGTGCGTGATTATGAGAGGTCAGACGCTGCTAATGTCCGGCCAACATAACGTCCAGACGCAAAAAGTGTTTTATTGATGATCCGTACAAAATCACGGACGAAAATGTGCATAGTATGACCGCTATCGCGTATTCCGTGAAAATATATGTCCATTCGTACGAACGCACTTTTTCACGGACGACACGAAAAATGCGTTCGTCTGACCCTAGCCTTAACCTGTACCCCTCTATTTTTGCTTCCTATAATAATAAAAACTGTTTATTATTACTAGCAACAACAAAAAAAGGGAATCAAAAATGTGGCCTAAAAAAAATCCAGAAAAATACCTAAAGAATTCTAAATAAATAAATAAAAAGGTTTTTGTTTGAAACTGGAAAGAATTAACGATTTTTTTTTTTTTTTTTTTTATATTTCAATATTTTATTTTGCCGAAGAAAATGGTCACAAACCAACCAACAATTTTGGCCGCGCAGGGCCAGGAATAAATCAGCAGTAAAATAGCACACGAGAAGTCATCAAAAAATCTTAAGAAACTTATCTGAGATGACCATCCTAAACTAGGTCAAAAAAGGGGAAGGGGAAGTTTAAAACTCGTCAGGAGGGTCGATCCAGGAAAAAACAAACAATGGCGATAGCACTCGTCTAGAAGGCACCAGGGAACCCAAAAAAAAGAGGTGAAAGAAATATAAAAAAAAAAAAAAAAGGGGGGCGTGAGGGACTGCCAAAAAAAAATAAAAAAAAAAAAAAAAAGGGGGGCGTGAGGGACTGCCAAAAAAAAATAAAAAAATAAAAAAAAATATTTGGCATTCCTGGCTCCCCCCGACAACCTTGAGGAAGGCGAGGGCCATGGAAGGGGCCACAAGGCAGGGAGACCTGGGGCCAAGAGAACAGCCAGGGCCTAGGTAGCTGCTCTAGCGGCTCGCCCAGGGTGTATCCCAATGTCCCACACAGGGGGAAATGAGGGAAGGGGGGGAGGGTGAGATAAGGGGGTCCCTGTGCTCTAACAGATTATCAGCTTTCAGCCCTAAACCACAGCATGTAATTCACACGAGTCCTGGAAAGTACCCATAAAATGTCATCGCGCAGAGGGGGGGTGAAGGTCTCAGACCTCAGCGGGGAAGGTCGTCTTCTGGGGGGCGGTGAAATCAGCAGTTTTGAAGTCTTCAATCAAATACGAACGGGGAAGTTGAAATTCACAGACATCAGTGGGGGTGTCATCGGGGGGGGATCATCTGCTGCAAAAAGTCCTCCAAAAATCCCTAGTGACACAGAGACCTGTCAAGTCAGAGAGTCTCAGCCAGTGTCCCAGAGTGGGGGGGGGGTGAACGTGGCCCCAAATGCATCTAAAGGGAGGCTCAGTGGTAACCGGAACGAGAACAACATGAGGCCCACTAGAGCCCCTAGTCCATCAATGAGGAGGCAATGTAGCTCAAAAATGGAGTTCGCAAAGAGCCAGGGACACAGAGCGCAGTTCTTATAAGCCTCCCCGGTTAAGGCCAGCAAGCAGCTGCCGGAGGCCCCTAAAGAGCAGGGGGGCAAATCATCGGGTATCCCCGCCAGACCACTATGAATGGCAGGTCTCCCACCAGCCATCACCATCAGGACTGCAGGGAAGACCGCTGGGTGTTGCTCTCCTCCCAAGTTCAGAGATTCATCAGAGAGGTCTCGGCAAAGCTGGGTCTCAGTTGCAGGGATAATGGGCAGAACGCTCTGTCCGGCGCTGTACTCACACAAGGGTGCCTCCTCAACGCTGGGCCCGGTCACCTCCGCCGGCCCCTCGTGTCTTTCATCTGGCGGGATAGTCATCCAACCTGTCTCCTGCATAGCGGCACACCATTCCTCCCTCATATCCTTCATCAGCTCCACGAGCATCCCACGGGTTAGGGGGAGCAAATCGTCGTCCATTGTCAGCTCAAGGAAAGATGGCGTCATCACCAGCGGCACAGGTACGGGTAGGTTAGGCATCACCTCAGCAGCCAGGCCCGACACGCGCTCCAGTGAGCAGCAAGGAACCTCCGGGGGAAGTGGGCCCTCTGACCACTCGGGCATCTCCCTCCACCCCACCGAGGCCAGCACCGGGAGTTAGCCAGCTGCGGCTGACAGGCAACAAGGCAGACGTGGTAGTGCCCCTCCGCCTTCTAGGCCTCAAAATGGCCACCAGGGAAAGCAGGGAGCCAGCGGCGTCGATCTCAGGGACCAGCAGTGGCCTTAAATCCCAAACCAGGGCAGTGCTCGGGTCTATAGTGCTCCCGTCAGTACTAAGGAGCCGAGGAGGGTGTTTAGGTGGCCCTAATGAGCCAAAAAATCAGCAGGTAGGAGCCCGATATACGGAGCTCCTAAAAAGCACGTCTGTCCTCCTCGGCATCCAAGCTCCGCCTCAGAATTAACGATTGAATAAAAAAAAAAATAGAAATGGTAATAGTTTTTTACATTGAATCGTATGGGATTCGCCTTTTTTTACCTGTCAAACTGAATCACTGAAAATCAGGACAATTCGCCTTTGAATATAGTTACTATATACAGAATGCACCTGTAAACATGTAACACAGTGACTATATACAGAATGCACCTGTAAACATGTAACAGTGACTATATACAGAATGCACCTGTAAACATGTAACAGTGACTATATACAGAATGCACCTGTAAACATGTAACACAGTGACAATATACAGAATGCACCTGTAAACATGTAACAGTGACTATATACAGAATGCACCTGTAAACATGTAACTCAGTGACTATTTACAGAATGCACCTGTAAACATGTAACATAGTGACTATATACAGAATGCACCTGTAAACATGTAACATAGTGACTATATACAGAATGCACCTGTAAACATGTAACATAGTGACTATATACAGAATGCACCTGTAAACATGTAACAGTGACTATATACAGAATGCACCTGTAAACATGTAACACAGTGACAATATACAGAATGCACCTGTAAACATGTAACAGTGACTATATACAGAATGCACCTGTAAACATGTAACTCAGTGACTATTTACAGAATGCACCTGTAAACATGTAACATAGTGACTATATACAAAATGCACCTGTAGCGCTCACTCCCGGAGGAGCCGCTAAAATTGAACCTCGGGTCAGTCTCCCCGCACTAGGGAATAAATATACTCCAGCACCCAGGGCCGGCCCAAGACATTGTGCTGCCTGGAGCACAAGATGAAATGCTGCCCCCCCCACCAGGCTGCCCAAAATACACCGAGAGGAGCTGCTCTGAGGCTGCTACAGAAATTAGCAATATTTTTCAAGGGGAATGCATGAAGAATGCTGCCCTGCAGTGTGCACAGTTCACAGGCTACAGTCAGGGACCTGACTAATCCATTTTTCTGAGGATTAATGCTTTCTGCCTCCAGCAGCATAGGAACATTCACACTGCAGGGCAGCACTTTTCCTGCCCAGCAAAGGTAAAGTTGTGACAGGTGTCAAGCGGGACGTGGAGGCTCTGGCAGGCCAGCTATGGGGTTACATGCACGGCTACCCTCCCCCCCCGGCTCTCACCGATGGCACAGATCTTCCTGTTCTGGACCCACGCCCCTGTCTCAGGGTCCCTGCCCGCCTCCAGCCAGAGGCTCCGGCACAGGCCTATCATGGCGACCTTCAGCCCGTAGGCTGCAGGAGAGGTGAAGCACCGGGTAGCAGACCAGCTGGCCATCTTCATATAATAGTCGCCATTCTCCCCTGAGCACCAGGGAATGGAAAGTTCTGTACAGCTGTGTGCAGACGCCATATCCTGCAGGAGAGTCCAGTCACATGATCCAAGAGAGCTGAGACAGCACTGGATCCCCCGAGCCCAGCGTGCCATCCGGTGACTGGATCCCCAAGCCTCAATGTGCTGCCGGAGCCGTGGAAAGAAAGTGATGAGGAGCTGGAAGTCTGCCAAGTACCGGGCCGCAGTCTCTCCTCCTCCTGCACCGGGTACACAGTGGCGTCGTAACGTGGGGGCGGGGGGTGCGGCCCGCACCAGGTGACACCCGCCTTTAGGGTGACACCGTCACCCTAAGGGCGGGTGTCTCACCCACCGCCCGCCACCGACGCCACCGCCGCGGATTCGCTCCGTGCGAGCGTCCGAAGCATGCAGCTTCGGCGCTCGCCTGGAGGAAATACGTCACCAGCCAATCGCGGCTGGTCACGTGGCTCCCCCAGACGAGCGCCCAAGCTGCGCGCCGGACGCTCAGAAGGAGCGAAAAACGCGGCGGAGAGGTGCTGCCTGGGCCGCTATCCGGACCAGGACCAGGAGGTGAGCTGGGGCAAATCCATGAGCTGCTGGGGCAAATCCATGAGCTGCTGGGGCAAATCCATGAGCTGCTGGGGCAAATCCATGGGGGCCTGGGGCAAATCCATGAGGTGCTGGGGCAAATCCATGAGGAGCTGGGGCATATCCATGAGCTGCTGGGGCAAATCCATGAGCTGCTGGGGCAAATCCATGAGCTGCTGGGGCAAATCCATAAACTGCTGGGGCAAATCCATGAGCTGCTGGGGCAAATCCATAAACTGCTGGGGCAAATCCATAAACTGCTGGGGCAAATCCATGAGCTGCTGGGGCAAATCCATGAGCTGCTGGGGCAAATCCATGAGCTGCTGGGGCAAATCCATGAGCTGCTGGGGCAAATCCATAAACTGCTGGGGCAAATCCATAAACTGCTGGGGCAAATCCATGAGCTGCTGGGGCAAATCCATGAGCTGCTGGGGCAAATCCATAAACTGCTGGGGCAAATCCATGAGCTGCTGGGGCAAATCCATAAACTGCTGGGGCAAATCCATGAGGTGCTGGGGCAAATCCATAAACTGCTGGGGCAAATCCATGAGGTGCTGGGGCATATCCATGAGAGGAGCTGGGGCATATCCATGAGTGAGCTGGGGCATATCCATGAGTGAGCTGGGGCAAATCCATGAGCTGCTGGGGCATATCCATGAGAGGAGCTGGGGCATATCCATGAGAGGAGCTGGGGCATATCCATGAGAGGAGCTGGGGCATATCCATGAGAGGAGCTGGGGCATATCCATGAGCTGCTGGGGCAAATCCATGAGCTGCTGGGGCAAATCCATAAACTGCTGGGGCAAATCCATGAGCTGCTGGGGCAAATCCATAAACTGCTGGGGCAAATCCATGAGCTGCTGGGGCAAATCCATGAGCTGCTGGGGCAAATCCATAAACTGCTGGGGCAAATCCATAAACTGCTGGGGCAAATCCATGAGGTGCTGGGGCAAATCCATGAGCTGCTGGGGCATATCCATGAGTGAGCTGGGGCAAATCCATGAGGTGCTGGGGCATATCCATGAGAGGAGCTGGGGCATATCCATGAGTGAGCTGGGGCATATCCATGAGTGAGCTGGGGCAAATCCATGAGCTGCTGGGGCATATCCATGAGAGGAGCTGGGGCATATCCATGAGTGAGCTGGGGCATATCCATGAGTGAGCTGGGGCAAATCCATGAGCTGCTGGGGCATATCCATGAGAGGAGCTGGGGCATATCCATGAGCTGCTGGGGCAAATCCATGAGAGGAGCTGGGGCATATCCATGAGCTGCTGGGGCATATCCATGAGCTGCTGGGGCATATCCATGAGCTGCTGGGGCAGTATATCCATGAGCTGCTGGGGCAGTATATCCATGAGCTGGGGCAAATCCATGAGAGCAGCTGGAGCATTATCAATGAGAGCAGCTGGGGCAGTATATACATGAGAGCAGCTGGGGCAATATCCATGAGAGGAGCTGGGGCATATCCATGTGTGCTGGGGGCAATATCCATGAGAGCTGGGGCAATATCCATGTGTGAGCTGGTCTGGGGCAATATATCCATGTGTGAGCTGGTCTGGGGCAATATATCCATGTGTGAGCTGGTCTGGGGCAATATATCCATGTGTGAGCTGGTCTGGGGCAATATATCCATGTGTGAGCTGGTCTGGGGCAATATATCCATGTGTGAGCTGGTCTGGGGCAATATATCCATATGTGAGCTGAGGCGCAATATATCCATATGTGAGCTGGGGCAATATATATCCATGGGTGAGCTGCTGGGGGCAATATATATCCAGAGCTGCTGGGGGCAATATATATCCATGTGTGCTTTCACTGCCTTCGAACGGGCAACGTACTTGCTGGCAGTTGGCAAAAAGTTGTGTGAGCATATGAGAGAGCTCCACAGCAATAAACCTCACAGTAATGTGCGCTGTGTGTATGAGCATTCAGTGTTATATGGGAGTACTGATTTAGGAGTAAGAGTAGTTAAAAAAATAAAATCTGAAAAACTCGGGGGGGGGGGTGACACCATAAATTACCGCACCGGGTGACACCGACCCTAGTGACGCCACTGCGTGACAGGCCCCACCGGATCCCCACCGTGTATACAGCAGGGTGTCCCAGAGGTTGGAGGCATCCCATGCCGCCCTCACCCAGCACTCCTGCACCACTGAGGCCTCTGCGTAGGGCAGCGCTCCAAGCTGCAGAACACGCGGCTGGGCATGCAAGACATGCCGAGGACTCGGCCTGGAGCGGGGGCATGGTCCTGCAGTCTCCTATATGTCAGCCGCCGCCCGGAACCAACTTTGCTGTATTTGTGTGATCGGGGGCCGGCCACGGACAGGGTGATACGCTCCTGGACAAACATACCTACCTACCTGCCTGCCTGGTTGTCCGAGAGAAGCAAGGGGTGAGGTAATGGGGTCCTTCGCGAGCGCTCAACTCATCCAGCTGCTTCCCGCCGCCCACGTGACTGATGTGGCGCCGGAGCGCTGTGTCACAGCGTGTAGGAGGAGCTGCGGCGCGCGAAGCAGGGACATGTGCACTAGAGGCTGAGCTTGCGTCTGTGTGCGCGCGTACAGGCGCTCAGCCCAGCAGGTATAATATGGTTGGCTGAAAAATATGCCGCCCTCCCACTGGCCCCAGGATTTGCCGCTTGGAGCAGTTGCACCATACTGCTCCATGGTCGGGCCGGCCCTGCCAGCACCGTCGTGGATTTTATAAATTATATAGTTTACTAGAATAAATGGCATATAATGAATAACACGGTATACGTAGATATATTTACAGTACTTCGTAATGCGGGAAACGCGCAGCGGAAAAGAAAATACAAGGCTTCGTAATTCGAGAAACGCGCAGCGGAAAAGAAGGAAAAATATATCTGTAACCCCCTTTGTGGTTAGGGAGTGAGTCCCGTACAGGTTTTGTCCCAAGGATGTAGGTGTGTGTGTGTGTGATGGTACCCGGGTACAATATTCAACTGGCCAGTGAGTTATTTATGAGGTATCTTCGACTAGTCAAGTTGGGGCCCTGTGGGTTTTGAAACAAACAGCAGCGTGCTTTCTATTTTCACAATGGCCTGGAAGGCCTCTCACCCAGGAGAGGAGGAGCTCCCTGTTATTCCATTCTATTTCAGTGTTTCCCCCTTGTCTGAGTTTTATGTTCTGATTGACTTCCTGGTATTGACCCTCTGGCCTGGCTGATGGATTTTCTCTGGTGCTATATCCCCGCTTTGGCTCAAGGTATACGTTTTGGTTTTGACCCCTGGCTTATTTATTTATTAACGACTCTTCTGGACAGCCCTAGCTGTTCTGTGCATATTGTATTATATGTTGTGTATCCCTGTAGACCACGGCTTTTGTATATTGAAGTCCTTCCCTGCAAGTTGTTGAGTATAGTCCTTCAGGTGTCTGTGTTTTCCCCAGGACTCTGCACGGCTACAAAGGTAACCTTTTTCTATTAGTGCAGATTCGGCCACTCTAAGGACCGATCTATCAGTATAGGGCTCCTTCGGTATTAGCCGTGCAGAGGTCGCCAGTGTCTCCTGTGGTTTATTCACATATCCCAGATCATTGTGTCACGCATCTCTGCATATAGCGGCTTTTCCTCATACCTGGGCCCTACTTGGCACATGCCGGGTACCGCCATAGTGGCTGAACGTGACAGATACTTGCTGGCCTGGCAGTCTTGCACCAAAGGCAGAATATCTGGGTGCACTGACGCCCATTACCAGATCAAAAACTTTTCAATAAAGGACCGCATGGTCCACCTCTGCACTCTTCCACAATACCACAGAGGGGTTACTGTATGATAGTACTTGCTGGCCTGGCACTAAAGGCACAATATCTGGGTGCACTGCCACTGACGCCTGTATCAGATTCATATCCTCAGGCTAGGGTCAGACTGAGGCAGTGCGAACGCGCGTGCAGCAGCACATAATCACGGCCGTGCTAGCAGCAGATGCCGGGCAATGACGGCCAATATACGAAGTACGGTCGCACAAAAGTGCGGCCGCGCAACGCAAGCGGCAAACAAACGCATTTTTTCGAGAACGTGAAACCACTAGTACTGACGTACAGAGTGCGCTGCGTCCGCTAGCGGCGTGTGTGCGTGATTAGGAGACGTCAGACGCTGCTAATGTCCGGCCAACATAACGTCCAGACCCAAAAAGTGTTTTATTGATGATCCGTACAAAATCACGGATGAAACTGCGCATCGTATGACCGCTATTGCGTATTCCGTGAAAAAATACGTCCATTCGTTCGAACGCACTTTTTCACAGACAACGCGAAAATGCGTTCGTCTGACCCTAGCCTCAGAGGGGTTACGGTGTGACGGCACTGTTGTCGACGCTAAAAGCCCAATTTTAAAGCACCTATTGTTACTTTCATCCAAAGCCTGCATAAGTTTCACAATAATTTAGCCAAAAAAAACCACTAAACTTTTTCTGCGCATCCTACAATGTCTTTTCATACAGGCTGCCGCCCCAAGCAGTTGTTTATTGATAGACATACCTGATGAGGTGGTATGCTTAGGATCATGAGCAGTTCCTTTCCTTCTCCGGCTGGGTGGAGTAGAGGTAATGTCACTGCTCTGCATGGAGAGAGCCTGTGGAGTCATGGGTTCAATCCCTCCCAGTGAGCAACCTCTCCAGTAAGTGTCCTTGGCAAGACACCTAACGGTACATACTCGCCACCCAGGACATACTTGAAAACAAGAGAAATCTTAATGTATCCTTCCTGGTAAAATCCTTTCTCCAAAAAAAAAAGATTAAAGGAAAAGCATTTACCGTCATATGAAACGTCATTTTTTTGTTTTTAAGTGTTTCTATACATCCTAGAAATCCGCCACTTCACGGGCAGGTTATGGGGACCTCCTAGGCACGATATTTGAAGGAATTCTTGGTTTTTATTTTTAACCCTTATTTCATGGAAAACTCACTGTCCCTTTAAAAACGTTTTTTTTTTACTTTTTGTCCTTGTTTCCTGTCCCCCAGGGCACTACCCGGACCCCCATACACCTTTTATGGCAAATATGTAGCATATATGCCCTCTTGGAGGGCACTCTAAAAACCGAATTTTCAGCCCCATTGACTTGCATGGGAGTTCGGGTTCGGTCCCGAACAAATGGGAAGTTCGGGTTCGGGCTCGAACCGAACTCGGGGTGTTCGGCTCATCCCTACTGTAAACATGTAACTGTCATGTCCTCAGCCCCCGCTGCGCTGCCTGGGGGGGGGGGTCTGGGCAAGGTCCTGTGCCAGGAGCTGGCCGGCTGCCAGCACTGGGGAATGGCCAAGCGGCGTCTGAGGGGGCGGGGTCTAACATGGTCACGAGGAGCCATCGTGTTTAAAACAAGGCGCGAGGAGTTGCCTCGTCGCACTGTCGTGGAGTCTGATTCCCGCAACGCTGCCTATTGATTGATATTGCCTTTCTGTTGCCAACCCGCTTTTTGTATACGATCTCTGCTCCTGTTATTTGACCCGGCCTGATTTCTGACTATTCTCTGCTGATTGATTACGATCGCCTGTGTGGTGTTTTGATGGTTTAACCCCATGCTTTCCGCTGGGGTGTTAACACGCTACTGGGGGAAGTGTTCCTTCTCAACGGTGGGTCTTGGCCGTGGCCTCGCTAAGTGCCTATACCCAACCAAGGATTCACGTTCGCCAGCCACATACAGTCAGGTCCAGAAATATTGGGACATCGACACAATTCTAACATCTTTGGCTCTATACACCACCACAATGGAGTTGGAATGAAACAAACACAATGTGCTTTAACTGCAGACTGTCAGCTTTAATTTGAGGGTATGTACATCCAACTCAGGTGAACGGTGTAGGACTTACAGCAGTTTGCAGATGTGCCTCCCACTTGTTAAGGGACCAAAAGTAATGGGACAGAATAATAATCATAAATCAAACTTTCCCTTCTTAATACTTGGTTGCAAATCCTTTGCAGTCAATCACAGCCTGAAGTCTGGAAGGCATAGACATCACCAGACGCTGGGTTTCATCCCTGGTGATGAACCGGCCAGGCCTCTACTGAAACTGTCTTCAGTTCCTGCTTGTTCTTGGGGCATTTTCCCTTCAGTTTTGTCTTCAGCAAGTGAAATGCATGCTCAATGGGATTCAAGTCAGGTGATTGACTTGGCCATTGCATAACATTCCACTTCTGTCCCTTCAAAAACTCTTTGGTTGCTTTTGCAGTATGCTTTGGGTCATTGTCCATCTGCACTGTGAAGCGCCGTCCAATGAGTTCTGCAGCATTTGGCTGAATATGAGCAGATAATATTGCCCGAAACACTACAGAATTCATCCTGCGGCTTTTGTCAGCAGTCACATCATCAATAAATACAAGAGAACCAGTTCCATTGGCAGCCATACGTGCCCACGCCATGACACTACCACCACCATGCTTCACTGATGAGGTGGTATGCTTAGGATCATGAGCAGTTCCATTCCTTCTCCATACACTTCTCTTCCCATCACTCTGGTACAAGTTGATCTTGGTCTCATCTGTCCATAGGATCTTGTTCCAGAACTGTGAAGGCTTTGTTAGGTGTTGTTTGGCAAACTCTAATCTGGCCTTCCTGTTTTTGAGGTTCACCAATGGTTTACATCTTGTGGTGAAGCCTCTGTATTCACTCTGGTGAAGTCTTCTCTTGATTGTTGACTTTGACAAACATACACCTACCTCCTGGAGAGTGTTCTTGATCTGGCCAACTGTTGTGTAGGGTGTTTTCTTCACCAGGGAAAGAATTCTTCGGTCATCCACCACAGTTGTTTTCCGTGGTCTTCCGGGTCTTTTGGTGTTGCTGAGCTCACGGTGCGTTCCTTCTTTATGAGAATGTTCCAAACAGTTGTTTTGGCCACACCTAATATTCTTGCTATCTCTCTGATGGGTTTGTTTTGTTTCTTCAGCCTAATGATGGCTTGCTTCACTGATAGTGACAGCTCTTTGGAACTCATCTTGAGAGTTGACAGCAACAGATTCCAAATGCAAATAGCACACTTGAAATCAACTCTGGGCCTTTTATCCGCACATTATAATTGGGGTAATGAGGGAATATCACACACCTGGCCATGGAACAGCTGAGAAGCCAATTGTCCCATTACCTTTGGTCCCTTAACAAGTGGGAGGCACATCTGCAAACTGCTGTAAATCCTACACCGTTCACCTGAGTTGGATGTACATACCCTCAAATTAAAGCTGACAGTCTGCGGTTAAAGCACATTGTGTTTGTTTCATTCCAACTCCATTGTGGTGGTGTACAGAGCCAATGATGTTAGAATTGTGTCGATGTCCCAATATTTCTGGACCTGACTGTATATTGTTTCAATCCGCGATTACAAAGTTCTACTTATTTAATGCTGATTGTCAGTGTGCGCTTACCAGCAACAATACTCGTAGTGTATGTGTTGGTTCTTACCATCTTAAGGTACCGCTGACCTGCTCCCGATTATCAGCAAACGTTAAAGCAACTTATTTTCTGACTGCCCTGCAGTCCGCAATTCACCAACTCTCTGATTTATCTGTGTTTCTCTGTATGTGCTTTATCGGTCTCGAAACCTTCAGTGCTTAGTAGCGACTCAGTCTATGGTTCAACCTTGTTGCCACAAGTGTCTGATTCTGTGAGATATAATTGGTGTTTAAACGTCAAAGATTTCTCAACCCTTAAGGATCTCAACTCCGCTACTCCTTGGTGGGCGCTACTCCGCCCGTTACAGTATCACAGTGACTATATACAGAATGCGCCTGTAAACATGTAACACAGTGACTATATTTCCTACATATTTATTTTCTGGGTTAATTTGTATATTTGTGTTTTTTAATATCTTGCATTGTATTACTTTGTATTTCTGTAACAATTCAATGTTTTTGAATCCAGGACATACTGAAAACCAGAGAAATCTCAATGTATCCTTCCTGGTAAAACACTTTATAAATAAATTAACCAGTATTTCTCTTTGGGATAATTTCGCTGCCACTGAAGTTCGTTGGGAGTGCATATTTGTGCGTATTTCTCCAACATTTCTCCAGATGTTTGAGAATCTGCCCTCTGAATAGCCGAACTGCCATGTAATTGCGCCGTACGGTGAAATTCGCAATTTGGTGGCAAGTTCGGCGCATATTGAATAACCCTTACAATTGGGGGTCATTCAGAAAGCTCTGGTGTTTGCCACTGTTGCAAACAGTGCCAGAAATCTCTGTCATTGCATCGGCGGCGCTTCACTAAAGGAAACCAAACAGCCGTAGAGAAGCTTCACAAATCGGATATTCTCTGTTGTGAAGCAACAGCGTTTGTTACTGTTTGCGACTGCGGCAAACACCGGTGCTTTCTGAATAGCCGAAATCCAATTTGCCCCTGTTTTTTGGGGGGACTACGGTTGTCACAGCAATGAAAGTATATGTTTTTTCCGAGGACTCATTGACATGCTGAAAAAAAATGAGTCTGCAATTTGGGGCCAATTTAAGACTTTTTTCCCCATCTCTTGATCTCTGAGTCTTCTGACCTGTATTATTTTTACATTTTATTCATGTTTTACCTTTTATTTTGACCATTTTTGCTTTATTTTGCCGTCATCTTTTGTCAGTTTCTCTTTTTGACCTATCGGTTTTTGTGAAAGGATTTTTACCAGGAAGGATACATTGAGATTTCTCTCGTTTTCAAGTATGTCCTGGGTGGCGAGTATGTACAAATCCGTTTTATTCTGCGATATTACAGTATTGCATTATTTATGATAAAAATAGATAATTTGTAAAAATCCTATATCCAAATAGAACCAAAAAAATAAATCATGAGAAATACCAGATTAGAAGTGAGTCTTAGGCCGGCGTCAGAGGAACGCAGTGATCACGTCCGTGTCGCCGCACAGTTTAACGTCTGTCGTAGCATAGAATCATGATCAATAGAGACCCAGACACAAAGTACGTGCGCACCGAAGTGCGCATGCACCATGCACATGGCAACGGACGCAATTTAGGTAAAGACGTAAAACCGCTAAGACGGACGCGCAGAGTGCGCCACGTCCGCGTAGCAGCCTGTGTGCGTGATGACGCGACGTCAGACGCAGTGCATTTGCGACGTCCATAACGTTGACGCTCAGAGGTTTTTATGGTCTGGCTGACTTTACCTGTATATTAATTATAATGAATTTTGATTCCCGTATTTTCCTTTTTTTCTACATCGGTTAAAAAAAAACGGACTGTGTGGTGTCAACATTATCTTCAGTCATTACGTCCATCCGTTACGCACGCACACAGAGTGCACTCAGACTGCGTTCGTCTGACATTAGCCTTACATGGGCAATGTACACACAGCCATCATTATTAAGGCCTGGATAGTCACATATGTCAGTATTAGTAATACACATATCCTTCCTGGCAGGCTTTTATCTTCTTCAAAGTAAATAAATCTGTTTTTTCTCTTAAAGCAAACTCCGGCCTCCCAGATGTCCATGAACTACAACTCCTTTGCTTCTTCATCAATCTAATGCAGTCAGAGATTTCTAGGAGTTGTAGTTCAGGAACATCTGGGGGGTTCGGAGTTTGGACATCCCTGTCTTAGGCTAGGGTCAGACTAACGCATTTGTCGCGTTGTCCGTGAAAAAGTGCGTTCAAACGAATGGACGCATTTTTTCACTGGAATACGCGATAGCGGTCATACGATGCGCATTTTCGTCCGTGATTTTTGTACGGATCATCAATAAAACCCTTTCTGCGTCTGGACGTTATGTTGGCCGGACGTGTGCAGCATCTGACGTCTCCTAATCACACACACACGCCGCTATGCGGACGCAGCGCACTCTGTACGTCAGTAGTAGCGGTTTGACGTTCTAGAAAAAATGCGTTTGTTTGCCACTTGCGTTGCGCGGACGAACTTTCGTGCGGCCGTTCTTCGTATGTTACCCGGCATTGGACGTCATTTGCTGCTAGCACGGCCGTGATTTCGTGCGTTTAAACGCACGTTAAAAATGCTTTCGTCTGACCTTAGCCTAAAAGGAACACTATACTCAATTTCCTGGTTGACAGTCATCAGATCGGTCACTAGTGACGTCAGTATGCAGAGTGTACCAACGTCTCCCTCACTTGAGACCGCCAGCGTTAGCCGGCGTCCTGAGAGATTCAGCTGATGGATCGGTTCTGTGCATGCGCACGCAGCTCCGATCCATTGCACCGCGTAGGGGTTACAGAACTTGCGTGCGCAAGTACCCTACGCAAATTCAAAGCTGTAAAGGCGTTCCGGATTCGTAAAGCCGGTGAGGAGGTAATGTGCGACGAGGGACAAAAGGTGAGTAAAGTCACTTAAAAATATATATAACAATAAATAATTGGGAAGAGGCTGTCAGCAGGATCTGCCCAATTATATAAGAGCAAAAAACAAACAAAACACACAACAACAACAAAAAAGGCAGGGAGGGAGACTCTATTTTTACTAGAGAAGCCTCTCCCTGCCATCACACTCTGACTTCTGGTGCCTGCAGGAAGCTTTCAGCCCTGACGTCATTGCAGCTTGAGTGTGCTGGGGCGGAACGTTCGTTTCCGGGATCCCTGTGTTTGGGGAGTGAATTGCGCGGCGGACGCCTGGTCCGTTTCTTTTCCTGTCCCCCGTGCGGCGCGAAGGTGAGTGACTTTGGAGCGTGTTTTGGGATGTGAATGCGGTTTATCCCCCGTGTGTTTTGTGTGTGATCAGGCTGTTCTTTGTGCCCCTTTCAGATGCTGTCGCTCAGGACGGCGGCTTTAATCAGACGGACCCTGGCTGTGTGCAGGTAACAGGCGGACACATGGTGCTGGGGGCCATACAGTGAGGCTGTCACCCCGGTCATGGTTTCCTGTCACCAATCCGGGATTGTGGAGGGCACATATAAAGTGCTGTTCTGTATTGCACAGAGAAAAAAATCTATTAATTGACATTTGGGGGGGGGGGGGGGGATCTACAGTTTCCTGGGCACAGCTTTTCATGTCATCCACCAAGCATGCAAACATCCTGGGACTGGCTGGTTTACAGCCCATTGTAATATATAACGTTTAACTGGGCACCTTAATGTGCAGTGTGGCTAGGGTTGCCAGTTTGGCCATGGTTTCCTGGACGCACATTACTATTTCATGCACAGGTAGAAGTGCTGCCCTGCAACATGTACAGTTGTGTTCAAAATTATTCAACCCCCAATGCTGTAAAGGGTTTTAGGGAATTTAGTGACATTTGTAATTGTATTCAGAATGAAATCCTACAAGGACTTTTTAACCCTTTCGCTGCTGAGGCATTTCCCGCCCCTGTGCTGAGGTCATTTTTACCGGTTTCGCTCATCATGTTTAACTGCGTTTTGAAGGCTTATTTTAGTATATGACCCAGACATATTATATATCGTTCTTTCCGTCAGACTCGGCAGATTCATAATATGTCATTATTATATGTATACGTCATGACCTGTCTGTATATTATAACAAAAAATGCAATAAAATATGAATTTTCAATAATTTACAACGTGTAAAGGGTTTTTTTTTTTCACATTTTAACATGCGAGCAATTGCGGTTATATTTTGTATGGGGTGCGCTTGTTAAAAAAATTAGAAATGGGTCTCGTTACATTTTTTTTTTTTGGGGAAAATTACGCGATTTTTAACAAACGCACCGCATACAAAAATCGTTAGTGCAGCATCATTGTTCACATTATAATTGAAATGGGAACAATATTGCTGCATTAACAAACCAAAATAAAGAAAAAAAACTTGTTTGTTTATTTTTTTTTTTTTTTTATAATTTGTTTTTAAAATATTCTTTTAATTTTAATTTTTTTTAAACTTTTTTCATAGTCATGTTTGGTATCGTTGGAACGGCCATGCTCTGGCCGATCCAACAGTACCAAACTTTAACTCCTAGCTGCCACGGATCGGGAGATAGGAGGTTCCATCTCCACCATTGGTGGCAGCTAGGGGTTAACTCCAGGACTGGCGTCATCGTGCTATGCACGATGACGCCAGTCCTCAGGGGGAGTTCCCGGAGGCTTGGCCGACATCCAAGATGTCGGCCAGCTCCGGGAAAGGATCACGAACCGGCGCTTTTCAGCGCCGATTTGTGATCCGCCTCCCCAGGGGACAGCCACGATCGGGAGGGAGAGAGGTCCGTAGGACCTCCCTTTCAGGCGCCTCCTCCGCACACGCGGGGGGGCGCCTGAAATAGATGTCATCGCGCCGCCGCGATGACATCTATTGTGCCCGCGGCGGTCCCGGATTGACGGGCTGACATCCAAGATGTCAGCCCGCACCGGGGGGCACAGCGATCGGCCGGAATCCGGCCGATCGCAGGCTGTTTCGGGAGGCGCGTCTTCCGCAGCCAACCCTTCCTGCGGCAGGACGCGCTGAGCGCGTCCTCCGCAGCGAAGTGGTTAAAGAACCATATGCAACTAAAATGACATCAATTGGTTTTGTAATACAGTAGTAAATGTTTCTTTTGTGAATTCTTCATTGACACAATTATTCAACCCCTTAAAGACTACCACTCTGAAGAACAGAGGTTCATTCAAGTGTTTTCAATCAGGTATTGAAAACACCTGTGGATGTCACGGAGCAGCAATAAAGCATAATAAGCACCAATTAGGCAGCTTTAAAATGACTGTGATACTCAGCTCCTTCTACACATTTACTGGTGTGGTTACAAACATGGTGAAGTCAAGAGAATGGTCCAGGAAGACAAGAGAAGAGGTGATTACTCTTCACAGGAAGGGCAATGGCTATAAGAAGATTGCAAAGATGTTAAACATACCAAGAGAGACCATAGGAAGCATCATTCGCAAATTCAAGGCAAAGGGCACTGTTGAAACGCTACCTGGTCGTGGCAGAAAGAAGATGCTGATTTCGACTGCTGTGCGCTACCTGAAGCGTAGAGTGGAGAAAAGTCCCCGTGTGACTGCTGAGGAACTGAGAAAAGATTTGTCAGATGTGGGTACTGAAGTTTCAGCTCAGACAATACAGTGCACACTGCGTAATGAAGGCCTCCATGCCAGAACTCCCAGGCGCACCCCTTGCTGTCTCCAAAGAATAAGAAGAGTCGACTGCAGTATGCCAAAAGTCATGTGGACAAACCACAGAAGTTTTGGGATAGTGTTCTGTGGACTGATGAAACAAAATTAGAACTGTTTGGGCCCATGGATCAACGCTATGTTTGAAGGAGGAAGAACAAGGCCTATGAAGAAAAGAACACCTTGCCTACTGTGATTGCAACCAGGTTAACGTTCGATCACCAATGCTAGAGTTTTTAAGTTTTTCTAACAAGATGCCATGGTCTACTGTGTCAAAGGCCTTGGCAAAATCAAGGAAGATGGCTCCAGTTAGGTTTCCTTGTTCCATCCCAGCTTGGATATCATTGCAGACTTTTAAAAGGGCGGTTGTAGTTGAGTGATTTGGACAAAAGCCGGATTGATCTGGGGTTAAGTAGTGCCAATCACGTAATTGTGTGTAGACAAATTTTTTCCAAAATTTTTGACGTTACAGGGAGCAACAATATCGGACAGTAGTTGGATACCAAAGTACTGTCACTACTTTTATGGATAGGTACCACTCTCGCAGTCTTCCAGAGTTTGGGTATGTATCCAGTCGCCAGTGATTCATTGATTAGGGTTGCGACAGGATTTGTAATTGCCGGTGCACTGATTTTCAGCAGCATTGCTGGTATTTGATCAGGTCCAGACTGGTATTTCTTTTTTTGCTTACGGAGAAGTTTAGTAACGACACTGACAGGCACTGGTCTAAAACTGAATTCCTGTCTGATACAGGGACTTTGCACAGTTGGGGGGGCTTGACCTGCATGAGGCCTCTCTGATTGCATGTAATTTCCTAGCTTGGCAATCAAAGTGGTGGCGCATCCAACAAAATAATCATTAATGGCATTTGCTACATCTAGGGGGTGTTGCAGAGTTTGGTTGTTTTACTTTGACAGCAGCTGGCTAGGAGTGGACTGGGGGTGCTTGTATTTTACTTATGGTTCTCCAAATGTTTCTAGGGTTTGATATGTTATTGTTTAGATTTTCATTGAAGGAATGGGCTTTAGCCATTTTTGTTTGTTTTTTTGCAATCATTCCAGCATTTTCGGTATTCGTAGTGATTGTTCATGGAACCAGTACTCTTGAAATTTGACCACAGTGAATCTCTAAGCTGGTACATTAGTGTAAGATCAGCTGTAACCCAGGGGAGATGGGTCCCTTTTACTCACACTTTACGCTGCGGGGCATGGGAATTCCAGACTTGCAGGAGCTCAGACTGAAAGTATTCAATTGCACAGTCTAGGTCTGGGATTAGGTTTAGTCTGTACCAGGGGAGCTGTTTGAGATCACTTAGGAAGGATTCAAGAATAAATTTCTTGAAAAACCTGGTGGTTATTACCTTTTGCGGGAGATTTCATGGCCTTTATTTTGCTCACGCAGTACACTAGACAGTGGTCACTAAAGCTATCAGGAGATGAGGAGAGAATCCAGTCCAGCAAGGTATGGTTAGGGCTTTTCATATTAATGCGAGTGGGGGAGGAGATTAATTGAGTTTGCTCACTGTTTTAAACCTTTGCAGCTATCTGTATTAAAATCGCCGAGGACCAGCAGTTCACTTTTTTGGTTTTGGGCAAATAGGTTATTAAGGATTTGAGATATGTCAGAGAGGGAGTGCACTGGAGAGCTCGGTGGGTGATAGAATCTAGCAACAATGATTGGTATAATTGAGATTCCATTCAGTAAATGAGAGGAAATCAAAGGTGACAGGAGAGCTAGAAGTCTGTAAGGGGGTGAACTTTATGGACTCCTCAACATAAATAACAATTCCCCCTCCTCTCTTTGCTCTGTCTTTTCTATAACACGAATACCCCTGTATTGATATGGCAGAGTCTGGTACTTTTGGGGTTAACCATGACTCTATGAGCACAATGATTGATATGACTGAAGTTCATATTTCTGAGGATTAAAGCGCTTGTTTGTTGTAAAAAATAATTAAACGCCAATACATTTCTGCAGCACTGTACTGATACAATTAATGGGTAAAAACAAGACAATTCTGCAATAAACTAAAGGCAAGTCAATATTTCACCAACAGGTACAGGAGGAAATGAGGGCCCTATTCCTGTGGGAACTTAAAATCTTGAGTGCCATCTCTTGAAATAAAGATACATTCTATAGAGCGTGAGACCATAAGAAATCACCCAAACCTGTCAGCTTAACATGTCAAGGCTTGTGGTTAGTTTATAATTTTAAAGTTAAAAGTTTTGTGTTTTTAAGTTCGTGCAGTACAGTTAAAATATGTGACAGATCTCTGCGCCCGACAGGGTCACATCTGTCAATGCCGCTTCCTGCTAGACACCTGGGATTTCCTCGTGTCTCCTGTGCCTTTCTCCAGTACCTTAGCCGCAGCTTAAAGACGGGTACACTGAGAGAGCCTTTTTAGCATCCCCCAGAAATAAGCAAAGGCTGTAGATCTGGAGCCTTTATTTGGCACAGCGAGCAGAATATTTATTAAGGATTTTACCAGGAAGGATACATTGAGATTTCTCTCGTTTTCAAGTATGTCCTGGGTTCAAGAACATTGAAGTGTTACAGTTGTTACAGAAATACAAAGTAATACAATGCAAGATATTAAAAAAACAAATATACAGATTAACAGAAAATAAACATGTAGGAAATAGTCATTATGTTACATGTTTACAGGTGCATTCTGTATTGAGGTATGTTAGTAAGGAGCTCTTGAGTGACTTAAGAAGGGGGAAGATTTGATGGTGTCTGGGAGGTTATTCCATAACTGCGGTGCTCTGTAGGAAAATGATGACCGAGCCACTGTCTTTTTGTATTGTGGTATTGCAAGTAAGGTGCTGGTCCTGGATCGGACGTTATAGGATGAGGGTGGCAGCTTCCCAGAAAAGCTCTTAAACACCAGGCTGGAAAGGTGAGGGGTGCGTTTAGACTCCAGTGATGGCCAGTTTAGCTCTTTTAACATGTCACAATGGTGGGTCAAGTAGTTACATTGTAATGCAAAGCAGCAGAATGAGTTATACAATGTAGTAAGTTTCTGGAGGTGTGTTTGCGGGGCGGCTGCATACACTAACTCTCCGTATTCAGTAGCCGGCATAAGCATTTGTTGTACAATCTGCTTTCTTACCGCAGGGCTCAGGCAGGATTTGTTTCTGTATAGGGCACCTAGTTTGGGGTAAAGTTTAGATGAGTTTTTCGATGTGGGGCCAAAAGATAGATTAGGGTCTAACCACATACCTAGATATTTGAGAGAAGTGACTGTGGTCAGCGTGCCATTTGATTTTGTCCCAACACATAAGTGGGGATTTTGCAATTTGTGTAGTTTAGGCTTTGTTCCAAAGAGAATCGTTACAGTTTTGTCATTATTTAAAAAAAAGTTTGTTGTGTTTGATCCATTTTTCTACCTCTGTGAATTGTTCTTGCAGCACGGCCTCCAGCTGCGGGAGATTTGGTTTGCTGGTATAGATTACGGTGTCGTCTGTGTACAGTTGAGGCTTTGCAGACGTTGGGCAGATCATTTATGAATATTGTGAATAGCAGGGGGCTGAGTATTGAGCCTTGGGGTACACCGCAAGTGACAGGGAGGGGGAGGGAGGAGCTGCCAGAAATTGACACATATTGTGATTGGTCGGATACATATGATTGAAACCAGGTTAGCGTGTGATCACCAATGCCAGAGTTTTTAAGTTTTTCTAACAAGATGCCATAGTCTACTGTGTCAAAGGCCTTGGCAAAATCAAGGAAGATGGCTCCAGTTAGGTTTCCTTGTTCCATCCCAGCTTGGATATCATTGCAGACTTTTAAAAGGGCGGTTGTAGTGTAGTGATTTGGACGAAAGCATGATTGATCCGGGGTTAAGTAGTTCCAATATTGATAATAATCATGTAATTGTGTGTAGACAAATTTTTCCAAAATTTTTGACATTTACAGGGAGCAACGATATCGGACGGTAGTTGGATACCAAAGTACTGTCACCACTTTTATGGATAGGTACCACTCTCGCAGTCTTCCAGAGTTTGGGTATGTATCCAGTCACCAGTGATTCATTGATTAGGGTTGCGACAGGATTTGTAATTGCCGGTGCACTGATTTTCAGCAGCATTGCTGGTATTTGATCAGTTCCAGACTGGTATTTCATTTTTTGCTTACGGAGAAGTTTAGTAACGACACTGACATGCACTGGTCTAAAACTGAATTCCTGTCTGATACAGGGACTTTGCACAGTTGGAGGGGCCTGACCTGCATGAGGCCTCTCTGATTGCATGTCATTTCCTAGCTTGGCAATCAAAGTGGTGGCACATCCAACAAAATAATCATTAAAGGCATTTTTCTACATCTAGGGGGTGTTGCAGGGTTTGGTTGTTTACTTTTACAGCAGCTGGCTGGGAGTGGACTGGGGGTGCTTGTATGTTACTTATGGTTTTCCAAAAGGTTCTAGGGTTTGATATGTTATTGTTTAGATTTTCATTGAAGTAATGGGCTTTAGCCATTTTTGTTTTGTGCAATCATTCCAGCATTTTCGGTATTCGTAGTGATTGTTCATGGAACCAGTACTCTTGAAATTTGACCACAGTGAATCTCTAAGATGGTACATTTAGTGTAAGATCATATATCTGCTACCCAAACCATGAGTCGTGACTACATATAGAGTCCGAATAGAACTGGTTTTATTGGGGACAAGCACAGATATTTATGTGGTCAAACGGGTGATTTGCATTCACAAAATCACAACATCTTCTAAGGGAGGTTTTTGTGTAACCTAATTAGATTTAGGTACAGACTGTGAGAACATTGCTTAAACTTTGTAAACGAGTTAATACCGTGGGAATCGGGATAACAGATTATAGTCAGCATGTTTACAACCTATTCAAATAGAAACTGATGAGCACATTCTTTAGACAGGGTAAACAGGGATGATAATCCTTTCAACAGATGCGTTCTTGCATAATCACAATTATTCCAACATTCTGCACACAAGAGAGGGCAATGGGGCAATATTGATATATACCCTACAAATATGCCTCCATGCGCATGCACCCCCAATTCCAAAATTACTTGCGTCATATATCTATCTCAAAGAAGCCCCGCACTTTAGTTAATCCATATGTTACTTGCTCCGGTGCAAAGTCTTGACTGCAGCAATATAAATTCCCAAAGATTCAGACGCACACAGAGACTGGCTTAGATGATAAAAAAAAGTATTTATTTAGAAAAACCTCAATGTTTCAGTTCCCGATGGAACTTTCTTCAGGATATATATTTATTTTTAGACTATAAGGGCTTTTTCTGTGTTGTTGACACATACTTACTGTTCATCTAATTCATTGTGTTTTGTATTTTTTGTTTGCTTTTTAAGATCCACGGGATGTTTGCAGTTACAAAGCAGCTCTAGTAAGTATTTGGTCTATCTCATATATATATATTTACTCCAGCAATACTAAATAAGTAATTGCTTGTTGATAGCCATGGCCTAATTTATTTTTTAATTTTTTTTCTCCTTTTTTGTGTTTTTTTTTTTTATTTTTTTATTTTTTGGTCACTTGCTACACGCTGCTCCTCGTCTTCGGTTCAGGAACCCTCAAACATGGAAGTCCCTGAAGCTTTTATGTGTGTTTTGTGCTCCTATGCAACTTGTGTAGTATGGGAACTGCAAACTCCACAGCACTACAGGACGTGCGCGTTTTATGTACGCATGGCACCTGCGCAAAATAATGGATCGGAGATGTGCACACTCGTAGATGAGATCCATTGTCGCCTCTGAGGCCATTCGCTACAGCGGGTGGTCTCTGAGAGGATGACGTCGCTATGCTTTCTGTGTGTGACATCGTTGGAAATTTTAAAATACTGACTACTGGAGACACTGGGTGTGGTGGACACGTCACCAAGGGATTTTTGTTTCAGATTGGGGTGGAGAAGGGGGGGCACTCCTCACTTGCTGACCACTTTAAAAAGATAAAATGGTCAGGATAAGAAGTGTCCCTTTGAAAACACTGAACTCTGCACCTTTTGAGTGAAGAGCACTGACTGTGAAAGGCAGATGCTTGTGTATGTAAGATTTATCAAAGATCAATGCACCGTCTCCAGCCACTGTTTGAATTTCCCTCTGGGATCGCCAGAGTATTACATCGTAGCGATATGATGTTTGCTTTCATCAATGATAATCTGCTGTAGTTGGTGAGTAACCCCCATAGTGTCAGTGCCAGCAATCTCAATGCTAATAATAAATTGCCAAGATTACAACTAATAGACCCTTCTCCTTACAGATGTGCTGATGCAGAGCAACACCAGGCATTACCGTTCACAGCCCACACATGGCATTGGCAGGTTCCGGCACTTACTACCGCCAGAAGTAAGAGACTTCACACTGGTTTCTTTGTTTATTGCATGTGTTTGCTATGAACCCTCACACGAATTGCAATCATCTCTTTAACATCATCTATGGCTTTAGCGATAGTGAAAGAATTTATAGATATTTTTAATTTCTTGTATGAATATAAATATCCTGTGACTCAAATACGTACCTTGAGTAGCGTGTTTTAATACAGATGGGCTGTGGTTTCACCCCCTTTTTTCCCCTCCCTTTTTATGGCACGTGATCCTTTTAGGAATGTTGATTTGAATCCAGACCATATCCTGGTAAAGTGAGGATCCTTTGTTATCGTTACAAGGACAGAAAAAGTGTGCGAAAGTTATAAGCCAGAAAAAACGTCTTTATGCTAGAAGTGCTTGTGGGATTGGCCAACTTTTTGATGTGGAAATATATCTGTGCACTGATTGGCTATAAGTTGTTTGAAATCTAATAGAGCTGTCTGGACATAAAATGGTCAGACATGATGAAAGCTATACATTGTGTGTAGTTGATTTTAATGTCTCCGCTATAGCGTAAGCGTGCGTCTTTCTTCATTTTCTTGTTTGAGAAGGAACTTGCGAAGGTTTTTGGAATTCCTGTTATGGCAATTATAAATCAGTTTTCCTATTTTATATTAGTTTATTTTTTTTACAGATAGTATCTTCTTTATTAAATCACAAAAACCGACTGAAACGAATGCTCCATGAAAAATGTACTCCCCCCCCCCCCTTCCTTTCCCAGAACGCACTGGCACTGCAATTTGGAGGAGGCTGTGGGCTTGTCTCTTGCCCAGGGACTATGGGCCACCCACAGCCCCTTCCAAATTGCACAGTGACAGTGCGTTCTGTTACACACCCTTTTGTTTTCCCCCCCTTCCTTCCTTTAACCCCCTTTTTTTTATTATATTCTTTTTTTTCTCCCCCCCCCCTTTTTTTTATTTTTTAAAAAAAAAAATATATATTTTTTTCTACAAGCTAAATACGTCAGGGTGTGTAGAACGCACCTTTTAAGGAATTTGCCTGGCTATCTAATCTTTTAAAAAGCATCAGCAGACTGTTAGAGGGTTGCACCTGGGTTGAAATTGAGACCTCGCTAATCAATAAAGGAACGTTCTAGTGCCTAAATATTATTATTTATTTTTTTTTGCAATAAAACCAGCCTTTTTTCTTCTTTAAATTTCCTACGTTTTGCCCATTATTTTTACTTGAGCTTCTATGGAATCCTTCCCTTTGAACTAAACTCATGTGCTTTACTTGTCAGCTAAAAAGCCCCTGTGAGTCACCTAGGAGTGCATGGCAGAGTCCGGCGTCTCATAGGGACTTGGCTAGTAAGTAAACTTCATCCAGTTAGCTCAGGAAGGTGAAGTCTGCGGACCTCTCCTTCCTGAAATCAATGCATAAAAAAAAAAATCCCGTTTCTTGGATTCTGAGATAAATGCTTGTTTGAACATGTGGATTGATTTATGTAACTCTCACCCTGTGAATGTGTTGTCCCCTTTTAACTATATATTTTTTTGTCACCAGGATCCCAAGAAGAAAGGCAAGACCGCAGCTAAGGAAATAAAACCCAGGACGGACTTTGAATACGGAGTCGTGAATCTACAGATAACGGGGTATAATATGACTCTGGTGGAGCATTTCTCGCAGTATATCCACAACTTCTGCAACCGCTACTCTGTCAAAGTGGAGGAAAGGTCTGTAACCTTTTTATCAGCAGCTAAACATGGTTTATCCTCACACGGATTGTTTTTAAATACTAATTTTCCTTTAACTGTATTAATTTTGCATGGTAACCTGAACCCTTAAAGGCATACTCATTAATAAAAAATATCAATTTTTTTTTATTTTTTAAAGTGGATGCTGCTGATGGCATCCACATTATTATTTTTTATTTTCGTTTAGGTCCGGGGTCAACAACCTTGGCTCCCTGATGCTTTGGGAACTACATCTCCCACGATGCTCGGTCATATATTAGGCTGACTGAGCCACATGGGAAATGTAGTTCCCAAAACATCAGGGAGCCAAGGTTGCTGACCCCTGGTTTAGGTGAACCTATTTACCTTTTCTCCTTTGTTGCGCTCTGCTTATTTCCATCAGATCAGGGCTTCTGAATATAGAGGTCCCTACAGCTTTTGTACGGAAATTGCATAGCATAGGCACTGCAAATTGCGCATTATGTACACAAGTTATTGTTCATATAAATTCTGTATCGCCTGGACCGAACAATGGATAGGAGGTGCGCGCAGAAACAATCCCATGGCAAAAAAGAATCTACAGCTTTTTTTATTTTTCAGCTAAAAAAAGATTGGCATTTTTATTTTTATGGAAAGCCTTTTCATGGACTTCGCGTCATGTAGCAGTTGGCAGTAGATTGAATTTATCTAGAGCGGCGTTTCTCCTCTCTGGTCCTCAGGTCCCAATAAAAGGCCAGGTTTTAAGGATTACCTTGAGGAAATGCAGACTGAATTCTGCAATCACATCACCTGTGCTTCAGATATCCTGCAAACCTGGCCTGTTAGGAGGACCTGAGGGCCAGGGTTGAGAAACGCTGATCTAGGGAATAATTGAAAAATGTTTCCCATTTCATGCTCGAAAGCTAGAATTTTTAATAATGACTCGATGGCGGGTATTTGCATTCCTTTTCTTGGATTTATTACGCAGCAACATGAAACCAGAAATCCCAAGGAAAAAAAACTGCAAGTTTCCTTAGGCCCAAACCTCTCCCAAAGTCCACAATCGCTTGCAGTCCTCCTCAATAAAAGGCAGAGATCCCGGAAACACTTCCGCTTTCTGGTTGCAAAACCTAGAGGGAACTGGAAACGATCCGAGCTGCAATTTGAGAACATCCACCGGACGAACATTCGAGGAAGAAACAAGCCCAACTCAGGAGGCTGAAATGAAACAAAACAGGAACATGCGTTTAGGAAAGGTATCCGTAACGGAGTGTCCACAAACAACAAATAAAGACACCAGAACCACACATAAAAAAAAAAAAGTTTTATCGCAGGACAAATAGACGAACAAAAGAAGAAAGTTTAAAAACTTTATTGAATGGCAAGCAAAGAAACCTTGTACAATGACAAATAAGCAAAGGGATGTCAGGGAAATACTCGCCTCCGGAGTCATTATTAAAATTCTAACTTTCCATCGTGAAATAGGAAAATTTAGCAATGTTCAAACTATGACTTGGAGGCTCCTATTTGCAGGTTCAAAGGTCAATATCGGAGTTGACTAATGTGGAATAGGTTTAAGATAAAACGTCCGCAACGTGTATTCGCTGGACCAATCTGCAACGCCGTCTAATCGCACAGGAGGCCATGGTGCTCTTAGCAGAATACGCACCAAGAAGCGATATATCCACACCAGCCAAAGCCTTCAACCACCGCACCGGCCAGCGACGTGGAGGAAACCGGATAATGCTGAGGTTTCAGAGACCCCCCCCCCCCAAGCAAAGGCGGTACACCAGCCGAGTGACGAGACTCGATGCAAACCAGACGAAGCAACGTAAAATCGCATGATAAAGGTTTTCATCCTTCTGGAGACTTCAAAACAGACTTCATCAGGCAGGGAGGACCGCACAGAAAAATCCTGTACATCACCAACCCTTTTACAGGAAACCAGGCAGAAGAGCATGAGCAACTTCGCAGACAGCTGGCGGAGTGACAGACCATCATTATCCGGCCAAGCCACCAAGTGCAGTAATATCTAGGAGCTGGAGGGTGAGGCGCCCTGATCGCTTTCAGTAGACTGCAAACCAATTGGTGTTTACCCAGGGGAACACCCTGACACCCACATTAGAATCTGAAAAACAAGGGTACGATAATCCTTACCACTGTCGACCAGTTCCATGGAAAAAAAATCAGAACCAAATTTATAGGTGCCGAAAAATGGATCCACGTGTCTTCCCAACCACCAGCCAGGCCGACCCAAAGGAAAATCTCCTCACTGAGGAGGGACTGAGTGCGGTCCATATTGCCAGGCACTGTGCCAAGTTCCCTGAAAGCAGCCAAGCCACCAGATGATCGTGACCCATAGGCATTAGTGATCAAGCTAATGACCGGCAGCCGGGAAATTCAAAATCTCGGCTGCTAGTGACGCTGGGTGGAGTAGAGGAAATTTCTCCGCTCGACCCAGTATTTTTAACAAATCGGGGCAGCAGGTGGCACTTCACACATCCTGAGATGAGTAGAGTACGTTTACGGGGACTGAACACCGGAGACCTGGAGAGATGTTTCAATAATAACCAAAATCTATAAATCTCAGGCAAAGGCTGTAAAGAGGCAAACAAGTAATTCCCCCCCCCTTTTTTTTTTCCAGCTATGCTAACCCTACAAAAACCACCGAAGTCATGCACTTATCAGAACACGGGAATAAGATGTTTGTAGATTCTGTGCTTACGTTCCATGAGCGAGTCATACAGGTAAGAGGAAGGATGGAGGGAAAAACAAATATATTGCAGGTTTGGCACAAAAGCTTTAGGACAAGTGGAGATATTAGTAATTGGCACTTTTTATGTAACGTGGCCCCCCCCCCAATTCAATCATTAAGGAATACCAGGTGACATAGTACTCCACTTTGTTATAATTCAGATCCATTCCAGGTTTCAAAAGACTATCAAGGGGGGTGGGGGCACAAACTTCCATTTAAAGGTTTAATAATCTAAAGTGGTCAGGGTGCATGGAGTGGCTGTTTAACATCCCGGATTCAAGGTGTTCCACCATGGTATAGTTTTACAGATTAGAGGAACCAAAGTAAAGGAGGATTTAAGGCCAATTAGGTACTTTTAATAGGGATTAAACCCTCGTAAATATATCATTGAAAGAAATACCCAACATGTGTCTGGGGGGGGGAAGGGGGGGTGCCATAGAAGATTCCGTATAGCACATGAAAAAGATTGAATTTTTTTTTTTTTAAAACTGTTTTATTGTCAAAACATATCAAAAAATAATTGACCAGACATCATAAAATAACATAAAATGGAATGTGACGCAGTGATAAGCTTTGTAAAGCAACATCTTGTGTTAGTTATAAAGTGCCAACAGATTCTTTAGCGCCGTACAATGGGAGAGACCGAAAAATGAACACCCAACCCCCCCCCCCAACAGTAGGAGGATGGGACCCTGCACGAGATCTTACAATCTAAGAGCAGAGGGGTGACGCATTAGGTTGTAATCAACCTCTATCCCATAAGAGATAATTATTGTGCCCAATGGGTATCAGGAGAAAATTCTCTACTCAAATTATGCTCCTCATAATGCGCTAGAATGAGAATCTTAAGCCTCATAGAAGGGGGGGGGGGGAAATGTAGAAATATCACCATATAGCATTGATAAACATGCAAACAAGTGCTACACCATCCTCAGCCGCCAAACTAGGGTATATTTAAACCCCTCCTATCATCTGTTGATCAGTGAACCGCCATAGACCAAAACGGGGACCATCCCCAAGCTGTTAAAGTATCATATAATGCTCGACACGTTTCGCTAGCTTCCTCAGGCGCAATGATATACTCAAAAATCTACGTAGTCCTCTTTAATGCGTAGATACTCGTGAACGCCGTCCTCAATGTCTCTCACAAACATAGATTTTTCTGAGTATTTGTCATTGATTCACTGGACTTAACTATAGGTGATCGGATTCACATATCCCAGCGCTTTTACTCTATTAAGGCTGGCGTCAGTCGAACGCAGTCATCACGTCCGTCATAGCATTTATTTATTTGCAAAGGATTTTACCAGGAAGGATACATTGAGATTTCTCTCGTTTTCAAGTATGTCCTGGGTTCAAGAACATTGAAGTGTTAGTTATTTGTGATTAGCGACCAACACACGAAGTACGTGCGCACCGAAGTGCGCACGCACCACACAGGTGGCAATGAATGCCATTTTAGGCCTCTACGTAAAAGCTCTACGACGGATGCCCAGAGTGCGCCGCGGCCGGTGTGTGTGATGACGCAACGTCAGACGCAGCGCATTTGCGACGTTGACGCTCAGACGTTTTTGTGGTCTGGCTGACTGTACCTGTCATTTAATTATAATTTCATTTTGATTCCCACATCAGTCAAAAAAAAAACAGACCGTGTGGTGTCTACAGTATCGTCTGTCCGTTACGCACGCACGCAGAGTGCGCTCAGACTGCGTTCATCTGACCGTAGCCTAAGTGGCTATATTCACGGACTTTAAGCACTGTTGCACTTTTGAATGACCGACACACTGTTCTTTGACGAATTTATACATTTGATGCCTGCGCTATATGGAATATTCTTCTGTGTTTAAACGAGTCACAGCTTACCAGCCTGATCTCTCCTCTCACCACTTGTTCCTTTTCAGTGTCGTCAACAATGTGCTGAGTGTTCTGCAAAATTCCATACAATATGTTGACTATGCTTAAACCTAACGCTTAGAAGAATCTTTGTAGAATTTGTCTCTAAAATAAAAAAAATCCTGTCTTTTTTTTTCTCTCTTCCAGGTGAGTGGACTGAGCTTCACCTTCATTCCTATTCTCATCGAAGTCTTAACAATGAACCAGCCTGAAGGCGTCAATCTCCTGCTAAAAGAGGTTAGTGAAGTCGGAATCTGGAGTTGTTTTGCCTCCTGCGCCTACATCTATTGGCTGCTTCCCTACCAGGGGACGCTTTACTCATCCCGACCACTTTGGGGGTTATTCAGTAAAGGCTGAACTTGCCACCAAATTGCACCGAATGGTGAATTTCAACGTTTGCGCAATTTCGTGGCAGTTCACCAAATACAGCCGAATTGACAGCGCAATAAATTGCAGGTCGGCACAGATCGGCGATTAGCGAAATTGTCTCATAGAGAAGTAATTGTTAATCTATTCCAAGAACGCCGAACAGCGAAATGTCAGTGAAATGCCCTAATTTTCGGTGATTCAGTTCGACAGGTTTAAACAGGCGAATCCCATAGGAATAAATAGAATGAGGGTCCAGCACTCACGTGTCATAAATACAAAATAATTGCTCTTCCATATGGTCTTTTAGAGGTTATTCACATAACATTAAAATATTATGCAGTGTGTTCTATCCAGATAGAGCCTGAAAAACAAGGAATGGAGATGCACAATAAACGGACTGCAGGGATACACTCACAATTTTCGGAGCCTATCCAGGCTCGATGATGGCGCCTGCGGGTGTCTTATACGGCTCACCCACTATCCCGAATCGATACAGCAATCTTTGGAGACCAGGGAGGAGAGACTTGGTCCAGATCTACCGAAAGTTGTAAATCCAATTAGGGTACCGTATTGTGGATACTCCCCAAGGTTAAAGTGAAGTCACCACCAAAAAATACCAGATTTTTTTTTTTTTTTTTATTCTATATAAAGTACTTGATAATCCGCCACTCGGAGACTTAGTATCAGTGATATATTTCTTTATTGTGGTCAACGTTTCAGTCAAAAACAAGACTTTCCTCAGGACAATATAAACACCTCCCGAAGAGGCAACACTTATATACAAAAGAAATAATAAATTACAACATTTCACAGTTGAGTTCCCAGACCGGGTGCCGGACCCGGAAACATATTACCAGCCCTCAGTCTGGGAATCAGGAATACCTTCAGTTGCCTAGCAACACCCCTATTCATATACAGACCCATAGTAAATTAAAAAACCTGCTGAACTCTTCAGTCAGTTTACCATAGTTTCCCATATACCAGCCGCTATAATGGCAACACATATGTTTTTATTCTAAAAAAAAAAAAATCAATACAGCTTAGAAGTCATAAACAATCATTAAACATAACGTAGGTTTAAAAAACCGTGCAGAGAGTTTTTCCCATTCAGACCTTTTAGGGGTAATTGTATCAAGTGTGAAGATCCAAAATGCCTCCCGGCGAAGGAGTTCTGTTGCCTGATCGCCACCCCTAGCCATATAAGTGACATGATCGATCCCCATCACTCGTAATGATGACACAGGATGGCGATACTCCTGAAAATGCCACGCTACCGGCTGTGGGGGTCTCCTTACCCTGAAGGGCTGCCCTAATCGCTGCGCGATGGTTAGCCATCCTAACTTGCAGATCATTATTCGTTTTTCCAATATAACACAGCCCGCAAGGACAGGCCAATCGGTATATTACAAATTTAGTCGTGCAGCTGATGCGATGACGTGTAACGTATTTTTGTTCCACTATGGGGTGATGAAATTCCTTCCCCGGAATAATAAAATTACATTTAGTGCAACGGTAGCACCCTGGATTACGTATAGGGACATTCTTAGACTTTGAGAATTGGTCTGTATGTATCAGAAGATCCCTCAAATTGTTATTTCTTCTATAACTAATCATAGGTGGACTCGAAAAATTAGCTGGTAATGATTTATCCCTAGACACAACACTCCAATTACGTCGAACACACCTAGACAGAGCTGGCGACTGAGTATTGAACATTTGTGGGAACACTAGTCTCCTCATTTCAGGCCGTTCCACTCCCCCAAACTCACGATGGCTATGAAATTTATCCACTGCTACACCCAAAGCTCGATCAAGCACACCTGCCTTGTACCCACGTTGCAAAAAAACATGCGTACATGTCCTGGATCTGTGTATCGCAATTCCCTTGTTCGGAATTGTTCCGTAGCACCCTCAAAACTATGACACTGGCAAAGACTCCATTAACCTAGGAGGATGAAAGCTGTTCGTACGAGTCTCTGTATAATAAATATATAATATAATATAATATATATATATATATATAATGTCAAGACAACACAAAATGAGTACCAAAACGCGTTTCACCCATAGATGGGCTTCATCACTTGGAAAAAAACAAGAAACCCATAGGATTCAATGTAAAATAAATAAATGAGATGAAATATATATATATATTTCAGCAGTTTATTCCTTTCATTTTCAGCAAAAAAGCTTTTTTTTTTTATTTGAACATCTGTTTGTATATTTTAGATGAACTTTTTGTTTCCCAATTTTTTAAAAAAGGTCTTTCTTTTTTTTTTATTCTGTACTTTTTTTATTATTTTGATACATTTTTATTGGTTTAAACACCTATTGGAAGAATAGCAGATTTTCCCCCCTCCCACCTGCTGTTCAGCGGTCCTCGGGGACTCCATTTTCGCACTTCGGTGATCCTGCAGTGAATAGTGCATTCCCCACAGGGTGGGCGAAATGGAATCGCCGAACTAGTGGTCCCTGAATTGTCAGTGCTTTCTGAATAACCAAGAAGAAATAGATAGATATATATCTATTTATAAACCAGATTACTATAGTGTTATGAAGTAGTTAAATTATAACTAATAAGTAGTGAGATGCTGCCCAAAGGGGTAAGCGCAATATACAGAAAAAACAACCAAAATCTGCATTAACCAAAAATGAAATTATAGATAGAACCTTTGTAGCGCATCAAAAATAGATTTAAAGGTAGACTTCAACAAAGAGGTATATCAAACATAAAGTGCTTCAGTCTTAAAGTACTTCAATCTTAAGGTGACAAATATTCAATCAATGTACACATATAAAAGTGCAATGTGCCATAGAACACAGTAAAGTGCAACAATAATATAAAATTCCAGCAGTGCGATGGGTATAAGAGTCTATAAAGTGCGACAGTGTCCGAATGTGCAAAATGTGCAAATTCAATGATATCCAATACAACAGTATGAATACCAGTGGGAAAAATTCCTTAAAATTTACTTCTCTTTATGTTCAAGCGATGCACAAATATAGTCCTCCTTTCTTGGTCTGTGTATCTCTTGCCGTCTCTCAATAATGGAGAGGATAGCCAGAAAGGAGAAAGAAGAGGAAAAAAAAAAAAGATTCGAGGGGAGAGAAAAAATGAAGAAATAATCGTGCAGAAAATCCCAATTAAATATGGCAAATAAATCACTCGTAGGAATATGGAAACTCACATTTATAAGAGCTCAAAAAAATCCCTGGCTCTAGGTTTTAGGAGCTTCCAGCCATATAGAGGGTAGCGTATCCCTTCTTAAATCTTCAACTCTGGTTGCGATGGCTATAATGGAATAATAGACAGCGCTACCATAGTATATTACCGTATTATGATAAAAAGAGGTGATAATGTATTGAACTCACCAGATATGGAGCCTCTTCCACACAGGCTCACTCAATACAGCATCAGGTACACTATGATGGATACCCAGAACCTCTTCCCAACCATCTGAGGGCCAGATATCAGGAGTTTTCAAGCGGTGGCAAGTATATATCCAAGGAGAGTAGTCAATAGACTATAAACCATATAAAATTTATTATGTATTAAAAAATTTATTAAAAAAATCAATTGTATATTAAAGAATGGACAGATGCGTTACCGAGACGCGTTTCGGCATTAACAGCCTTCCTCAGTCGGTATATTTAGGTGCACTATTGTCCAAAAAATCTCCAAACACAATAGTGTAATAGTGCACCTAAATATACCGACTGAGGAAGGCTGTTAATGCCGAAACGCGTCTCGGTAACGCATCTGTCCATTCTTTAATATGCAATTGATTTTTTAATTTATTAATTTTTTAATACATAATAAATTTTATATGGTTTATAGTCTATTGACTACTCTCCTTGGATATATACTTGCCACCGCTTGAAAGCTCCTGATATGTGGCCCTCAGATGGTTGGGAAGAGGTTCTGGGTATCCATCATAGTGTACCTGATGCTGTATTGAGTGAGCCTGTGTGGAAGAGGCTCCATATCTGGTGAGTTCAATACATTATCACCTCTTTTTATCATAATATGGTAATATACTATGGGAGCGCTGTCTATTATCTTATTGTAGCCATCTCAACCAGAGTTGAAGATTTAAGAAGGGATACGCCACCCTCTATATGGCTGGAAGCTCCTAAACCTAGAGCCAGGGATTTTTTTGAGCTCTTATAAATGTGAGTTTCCATATTCCTACGAGTGATTTATTTGCCATATTTAATTGGGATTTTCTGCACGATTATTTCTTCATTTTTTTTCTCCCCTCGAATTCTTTTTTTTTTTTTTTCTTCTTTCTCCTTTCTGGCTATCCTCTCCATTATTGAGAGACGGCAAGAGATACACAGACCAAGAAAGGAGGACTATATTTGTGCATCGCTTGAACATAAAGAGAAGTAAATTTTAAGGAATTTTTCCCACTGGTATTCATACTGTTGTATTGGATATCATTGAATTTGCACATTTTTCACATTCGGACACTGTCGCACTTTAGACTCTCTTATACCCATCGCACGGCTGGAATTTTATATATTGTTGCACTTTACTGTGTTCTATGGCACATTGCACTTTTATATGTGTACATTGATTGAATATTTGTCACCTTAAGATTGAAGCACTTTCTGAATAACACCTTTTTTATATTTTTTTTAGAAGTCAGGATGTGAGGTGTGCCCCCCCCCCCCCCCAGCTGCCACGATCTGGTGAAACCACTTGGTGAAGTGGAGGAGGTTACTGCCCCCCACCCAGCGTCTCTAGCAGCCGGGATTTTTGAATTTCCTGACTGCCAGTCACCAGATCGGTCATCAGTGATGTCAGCACACAGTGGCCGAGCTCACCCGCTGAGACCACTCATAGTTGCGAGTAGCTTCAGAGGGGTAGCGATGATACCCGTTTACATACCTTTTCTTAATGCAGGGTGTGTGCCCCCCACCGAGAGAAATGAAATTCAGATACTGCACTTCTGTCCCCCTGTATTAAGAGTAAAGACGCAACAAGGAGAGCAGCCCCTACCCTCAGTGTAACAAAAAGCTCAACAAACTTTACCGTTGCAATGCAGCAGCCAGGGATTGGGCAAAATACAGGGAGATATGTGGGGTCAGTCGCTGCTGTACAGGGATAAGATTCAGGGGGTTATGAGTTTAAATCCCTGTAAAGTACCGATACAAGGTGTTGCTGTGATGTCATACACAGGCATTATGCAGCACATACAGATGCAAGGTGTTGCTGTAATTGCCATACACAGGCATTATGCAGCACATACAGATACAAGGTGTTGCTGTAATTGCCATACACAGGCATTATGAAGCACATACAGATACAAGGTGTCGCTGTAATTGCCATACACAGGCATTATGCAGCACATACAGATACAAGGTGTTGCTGTAATTGCCATACACAGGCATTATGCAGCACATACAGATGGTGTTTTTTGGGAAGCTGCATTGCTAATAATCCCATATTATAGCCCATGTTCACTGTGCTGTTCCCATTCTAAGCCCAGTTTTTTTTTTCTTCTCCACAGCACACACAGGCTGATTACCAAGCCAGATTTAAAGCCCGACCAGACCTGGAAAACCTGATGGCCTCAATGAGCTGAGATACCAGACCTCCTGCGCGTGAAGATCCTTTCACTGCCTCGCTCCCTGCTGACCTTATAAGACCAAACACCGAGACAGAATTCCATAGACTTTATATTGTTCTGATCGCTGATCAAGGGCATCTGAAGAGCATCGTATGCCACGGCAACACTTTAATAGCCTGTAGCAACGATCATGTTTTTGGGTGTAGTGCTACAAAGGGCTAAGCTTCCTCCATTGCTGTCCATCCCAGCACACGTCAATGGATGTGGCTTATATAAAGGCGTGCTGCATGCAGGTAACAGAATGGGGGGAGGTCACGCAACTGTGCTTCACCCAGAGGGAGTGCTCCAAGGTACGTAGGTAGCCAGCCCACCGTATCCTTGCCAACAGAGAAAAGATCTGCTCACTTCAGGTGGGTATGTTGCAAGTAGGAGTAGAGTTTTATTGGAAAATGCAACGTTTTGGTCCTATCCGAGATGCTCAATGAAGGTCCTTGGACAGGACTGATGTAAAGTTGCATTTTCCAATAAAACCCTCTTCATATCTGCAACGCACCCCCCTGATGTGACCTGTACTTTCCTTTTCGGTTGCATGCATGTAACGGGCAGCACATTATGTTCTTTGGATGGAAAAATAAAGCTATAGCCTCAACGATTTCTATATTTGTCCAAGAAATAAATGGGTCATCGTGTGACTTTACAAGACTCCTCCTGGTTGTGAAATATTTGAATAAAATGTTTTGCGCTCGCAACACTCAACAAAACAGGCAGTGAGGTCCTCAGGTCCGCCTAACAGGCCAGGTTTGCAGGATATGTGACGCACAGCACAGGTGATATGATTTGCTGCTCAGTGATTGCAGGATTCAGTCTGTATCTCTCCAAGGAGATCTGCAAAATCAGACCTGGTTGAGGGTCCCGAGGAGAGGTTTGGGAAACATTGCTTTACGGCAAAATCGCTCATGGTTCGAGATGATGAAGCAATGGACTGTTACAGTTACCAGAGAGCTAATGGTTAATCTATTCACAGAACGCCAAACTGCACCAAGGTGTCAGTGAAATTCCCTGATAAAATTTCAGTTAGAACAGTTGTGTTCAAATACTATTGGGTGATTTGAATACATACTGATTCGTCACGCATTCAGTAGCTATAGGCGGAGGGCTTTGTGGCACGGAGTTCAGATATCTTCTATACACTGAGCGATTCATCGCTCTCCCCTTCTCCCTCCATCTCTTTGTACCATCATTATCAAGCTGAACAGATGTATATACTTTTAAGTTACTTTGTATCATGAAATATTCCTTTTTTATAATGAAAAAGTCTGTGTATTATTTTTGGTGACAGCAATATACATATATACTGTGTTTGAACAGCTGCAAACGCATCCGATGCCTTACTGGTTCAAAACAAAGTCTCCAACGGACAGAAGATAATATTTTTCTAACACCTTCTGGTCAATCAAAACATTGAAAGGAGAACCTCTTCCCTAAGATGGACGGGAAATGTAAAATAAAGGTACTAGCCCCAGTGCTGGTATGGGGGTCTGCCTCCTAAAATGGCAACAGTTTGTATCTTCTGTGTTTTCTTTGTAGTCAGAACCTCCAGGGGTCTGGGAACCCACTAGAGATCATCAACATAATAAAACTTTATTGTAATAAGCGTAAAGACTATTGCAAAAATAACATTACATCCTACAGACCCAGGACAAAACAAAAATATTGTTTTATACGTGCACTTGAATTTTTTTGTAGCTATTTTTGTTTTGTCCCGATTCTGTGGGATTTAATTGTTTATTGTAATAAGCGAAAAAACAATTGCAAAAATAAAGTTTTTTATTTGTATTTTGATACTCTACTCTCTCTAGTGGGTTCCCAGAGCCCTGGAGGTCCCGTATGTTCTTATCCCCACAGGTCAGAAGCTGTTTTAGGACAAAACACCTTCTGTTTGACCTTCCTCTCGAGTTTGTGGCTGGTTGACCGGGCAAAGAGACCTGGAATGAGTATCCGTTCACTTTGGGAACCGTGACTCCGATATCACAATGCAAATTTATTTTCCTTGAACATCAAGCAGAGATTGTTTATTTATGGAAACCGGCTGTATGTCTGACGTTGCGTTCCTTCAGAAGACTAGAATCTCTGAGGACTTTAAGCTCATCAGACCTCTCGTTCTCCAGGTTCTTCTCTGGTGCTGTGCTGAAAAGAACTGGTGTCACAGTGTGGACTAGAAATTAACAGGTCCACTCCAGGTTGAACTTATTCATGGAAACCATAATGGCAGATTTATAATCCGTAGTATACTTTAATTTTGGTATACGCACCTAATACTCCAGATCAGTGCTTGTGGTCCTCACTGTTCCATTTAATTGAGGGCAGGTTATATCGGGGGGGGGGGGGGGGGGGCGCAACTACAATGCTGCATTGACTAGAGATCAAGAGTGGATGGTAGAACAGTCACCTAATTGTGTGCCAGAGTTTGGATCAGGATGATAACGTGGTCCAACCACTAGATAAACCTGAAGTGAACCCCCTCTTTAGGATTGCCGTGTTTTACTGGACACATAATTTATTCAAGCTAATGGGCAGTGCGTGAGAAATGCAATCCATCAGTATGTGCTTTGGGTAAGACATCAAACTGGAATCTCATGTGCCCTGCCCTGATTTTATCACAGATTTCCCTTCGGCAGCATATGAATTATACATACTGCAGGGAAGCATCTTTCCTGTGCTTTCCCCTCTCCATGAAATAATATATGGCCAAGAAAACACGGAAGATCCTAGGGTTGCCAGATCGGTTGTTTTTCTGGACACCTATAATGTACTCGTGCTGATGGGTAGTGCATGAAAAATGTCACCCCGCAGCATGTATAACCCATATGATGCAGATAAATCAAGGAATCCCAGGTGACCTGTCTTGATTTCCTTCCTATAGCGTATGAGTTATACATGTTGCAGGGCAGCACTTTTCCTGTGCATGAAATAGTAATGTATGTCCAGGTAAACATGGCCGACCTGGCAACCCTAACCCTCATGCCAAAAATGTCTACATTTATGTGCTTTAGGTTAAGTACATGTTAGAAAAGCTACACCTGGATTAGAAATTTGGCTAATAAAGTTAAGTCTCCCATAACATCCAAACTTCCCAGCATGCACTGCGTGCCAGTGAAAGAATAATGCATGCTGGGAATGTCTGACCTGGAAACGCAGGACCTTCATACAGGTGGTTGGTTCTCTGCAGACCATCAATACGATTGTTGCAGAACATGACAACAGATGATCATAAAGCCAATTTCACAGAGTATGAAAAGGACAGGAGGCTCAGAGATCGCAGCTTCTGACCACTGAAGCTGGGATGTCCGATGTATCATCTAACTAACTCTTTCAGGCCCAGTGGTTTCGATCTGAATCCACTGTAAATGTCCAGTCTTTTTAGATATAGATTTAAATAAAAATTTCAATGTTTGTCGTTTTTGTCTGCAAGGGTTAACAGATATTTATTAGGGAGACGCGAATGACTGGTTTATATTCATGGCTTAATAAATCACTGAATGAAATCTATGACAGGTTCTCATTAAAAAAGGATTTTTGGGGGGGGGGGTTTAGGCTGGTGTCGGATGAGTGCACTATGTGCGCTCGTACTGATGTGCCTCCCGGAATCTGTCGCAGTGTTGTTGGGCCGGCCACACACTGTAGCGCGGGCACAAATTGTGCGCGCTACAGCAGGCGTGCTGCATCCGTTTAGAAAGCCTCCCCGTCGAAGCGCTACGACCAGTGTTCGACAGCTGCAAAGCGGGATCTTCTATAGGAGGATCGATCCTTGCAGCACTGAGCACACTAACTGCGATCAGCGAGGCGACCAGACAGGCGTCAGAGTGGAAGGAATGTCCACTCTCACGGACGTTCCTTCTGCTCTGCAAAACGCTTGTCTGTCCCCGGCTTTAGTCATTACGGCTGCCTTCACACGATCGCACTTTTTGCATCTGTCTGGCCGCACTGTTTGCTGTCAGTTGTAGCTTTACAAAGGCGTCAATAGAGAACACACAAAGCACCTGGGCACTTTTTCATGCACGGGCAACGGACGCAAAAATAGCATTGACGTGAAAAAACTACAACGGACGTAGAGAAACCCCTGCATACAGCCTTTTTTTCCGACTTCAGTCAAAACTAACAAATACAATATAGCAATTCTTTTTATCAACGTCACAACTAATACAATGTAGCCACAATCTCATCCATTATAAAGTACATCCGTTTCAACGGACGCAATGTGTGCAATCAGTGCACTCGTGTGACCGCAGCCTGTAATAGCGGTCATTAAGGCTAGGGTAAGACTAAGGCGTTTTTCTTGTTGTCCGTGAAAAAGTGCGTTCAAACGAATGGACGTATTTTTTCACGGAATACGCGATAGCGGTCATACGATGCGCATTTTCGTCCGTGATTTTGTACGGATCATCAATAAAACCCTTTTTGTGTCTGGACGTTATGTTGGCTGGACATTAGCAGCGCCTGACGTCTCCTAATCACACACACACGCCGCTATGCGGACGCAGCGCACTCTGTACGTCAGTACTAGCTGTATCACTTTCTCGAAAACATGCGTTCGTTTGCCGCTTGCGTTGCGTGGCCGAACTTTCGTGCGGCCGTACTTCGTATATTGCCCGTCATTTGCTGCTACTGCGGCCATGATTAAGTGCGGCTGCACGCGCGTTCGTCTGATCCCAGCCTAAGTTCAGAAATGTTATTTTCATATATTTATAAAGCCTGGGAATTTCAACACACATGCGCCCTGAAAATGGCATGGTTTTTTCACGATGAGTTCCAAGGAGTAGAGCTGGAATAAAGTCAGGATATGGTGACTGTTCCAGCTGTGGTTGTACCAGGTCACAGCACAGACGATAGAAGTGAGGGAAAGAAAAGGGTCCGTCTCACCAAGCCGAGCCGGGGAAAATATAATAGTAAATCTTAGGGTTGCACCGATACTAGTATCGGTGCCGATACCGGGCACTGCAGGAGTACTTGGTACTCGTGCAGTACCCCCGATATTTTTTTCTGATACCGGAAGCCGTCATTGAGCCGGCTCGCCGGCATCGGAGGGGCTGGGGCTGCTGTCCGAATGCTCTATCGTACTCGGTCTTAAAGTGGTATCGGTGCATCCCTATTTAGATCTAAGTGTCCAAACTTTATAGGAAGAAAAATTAAAGCAAAAAGACATTTATGATGGAACATTATACAGCATGTGGTGTGATCGGGGCTATGAAGCCTTTATCTGCTTCTTCAGTTCCTCTGCCCTGTGTTTCTGGTAGTCCTGCATGCATTCCTTAAAGCGCTGCACGTGCGCCTGACACCGCCTCCAGTCCTGATGCTCCGCCATGCACTCCTGTAAAGCTAAGTGAGCTGCCGCGCATCCGGTGCGCCCAATCATCTGGTCCACTGGGTCATCCTCATCATCGGGCTTTCGCGTGCGATTGTGAGGTTGTGGAACTGGGGCAGACATCCTGGTTAACCTGCAATTCACAGCAAAATAAAATCAAGAGAAAATTGATAATGTCCAACCTCGAAAACCTGTGCACATGTCATCTTACTATTGAGATCCAGGTAAACATACATTCTTGTAATTTATCATGCTCTTGCTTCAGCCCTGGAACGGTATCGCTGCGCTCATTTCATGCTTTAATTTAAAAATACTATAGGGTCTATTCACTAAGCACCGAAATGTAAATGCTTTTCACTTCGGTGCACTTTGGCGATTCCATTTCAGTCACCGTACGATGAATTCACTATTCACCAGATAGTCACCATAGTGTGCCGAAGATGGAAGCACCGAAGCCTCGTTAAACAGTTTGAGAAAGTCTCCTAAGGCCGGGGTCAGACGAGTACTGGCGTGCCTCCTGGCCGCCACCGCAAAAAAGAGATTGCAAATGTATCACTTGAGATACAAATGGCTTTGTATAGGGTTAAAGGGACACACTATGCACTGTGGCCAGTCCATGTGATTTTACAGGGTTATTCAGAGAAAGGTGAAAACCAGGAGAATGAACAATCTAGATCAAATAGCCGATTTGGAAAGGGAGATAAATGGGAGAATTTTTCTGGCCTGGCTATTTTGACCTAGAATTTTCACTTCTCCGGTCATTCTCCTGGGTTTCACCTCTCTGAATAACCCTGTTAGTGTTCATAGTAACCTGAGTAACCTTTCCAGACCCCTGGACGCTGGTATACGCAGATCCTCAGTTATACAAGATCGTTCAGATATTATTGTGGGACCTGACCGTTAAAACTGAACATATTTACAGTTACCAGTATTTATAAAGTGCTAACAAGTTCTGTAGTGCTGTACAATGGGTGAGATATAATAACAAATATATATATAAAAGTTAAATGCACTGAACAGTAGGATAGAGGATCCTGCTCGAGAGCTTACATTCAAAGAAGAGAGGGGTGACACAATTAGGTGAGGGTAAATAACTGGGTATGAGAAGTAGTGGGGTGCATGGGGGGCTGTGCAAGAATTGTACAGTTGGGGAATCATGAAGTGAGCAGATAGGCTTCCCTAAAGTAATGTGTTTTCAGAGACTTTTGAAGGACTGGAGAGACGAGGAGAGTCTGATGATGCGGGGGAGGGAGCTCCATAGAAAGGGGGCAGCTCGAGAGAAGTCCTGAAGTTGGGAGTGGCGGTACAAGGAGATGATAACGTCAGATCAGTGGAAGAGCGAAGTGGTGAGGATGGGATGTACCTGCTAATAAGGGAGATGTAGGCAGTGGCGCCGTTACGAAGAGCTTTGTACATGGGCACCAGTATAACGAATTGAATTCTATAGGAAACAGGAGCCAGTGTAGAGACTGACAAAGGGGTGAGGTGAGGTGGATGAGCCTGGCACACTTATTCATAACAGACTGATGCGGGAGAATCTGGGATCTCTTAAGGCCAGAGAAAAAGAGGTTACAGTAGTCAAGGCGGGAGATAAGAACTTGAATGTTTCGGCGAGACTCCCAGAGGAGCAACATCCCAGCGCATAAAATCACATAGATTAGAAATGACCTTGTAATTTATAAAGAAGTGGAAGGAATCCAGGAGACGACATTTTCCTTTTTCAGAAGACTCTATATAAACCGGCATTCTGGATAAATGAAAACTATCTCTATATATGTGTGGCAAGGCCGCCATCGGGGTGTTCATGTTCAGCGGCTCTGGCCAAACCGTATGCGCACCCTAAGTGCCAGAGATGTAGGGTCTCTTCTCCTCCATATCACTCAGGTCTGGTCATTCAAGAAAACCGCTATTTTCCCAGTGGGCCGCGGCATCTTGGGACCGGTGTTGTATCAAAACTGGTTGCCCGTGAAACACCGGCTAGAGTAATCTGGCATCGATTAATGTGGTCTGTATCGGAGAACAGGTTGCCATACTGAAAGGTTTGGAAATTTCCCTACACACGTTTTTAAAAGTCCCATACAGCTAAATATAATATTGGACCTGAAATCACTGTCCCCCAGAGAAAATCCCCCCAAAATCATGAAGCCAAGGCGGGCACAAAGCCCTATAATGTGATCCAGGGAAAAGATCTATTATTTACAGTTATTATCTGGTGTTTTCCTCTGTGTGAGTCTCTAAAACCTGGAATGTGACCGTTTTGCCCATTAATCTGTGTGGGAGAATCGACAGAACAATCACACAGGCGATTCCACGTGCTAAACATTACATTTCCTGCCCGGGACGCGGGAATTATGGGTAAATCGCCTCCACGCGGTTTATTGGGTTCTATATTTGTGCCGTTTCTCAGCTCGGGTCACTCACAACGCCCTATCTATCGCTTTTTTTTCCTCTGACACCCACCATTCGCTTCCTGAGGGGGCCCACACACCGCGTGCACTTCCGGCGAGCGCGGAGACTATTTCCGGGTGAGAGCGTCAGACAGCCCGAGCACGTGACATCCACTTCCGGGTTGAAGTGCGCCTTTATGATGGCGGCTGCCAGGATCTATCTGCAGAGTGACTGGGCTCACAGCCTGAGGTGAGAGAGAGAGAGGGGAGGGCTGAGCTCTGTCAGGCTGCAAGGGGCGCCGGTATAGAGTGGTACTGAGTATATACAGTGCCCTGCATGAGGAGCTGCAATCCCATGATGCACAGCCAGCCCATATTAGTGACTGAGCATCATGGAAATTACTGAAAACCCCTAAAGATCCGTGGTGACACCTGGGGAGATCTAATTATCGTTTAGGCATGGATAAGTAAGCACCCTTGGCCTTCCAGACGTTTCTGAAGTGCTTTGAGGCTCAGCCTGTTTAATGAGTACCTGAGCATCATGGGGGTTGTAGTTTGGAGACATCTGGAGAGGCCCAGGTTGCTGACCCCTGGTTTAGGGTACATAATGCCCTATAACAGAATCAGGTGTGTTAAATGTGTATCTGCTCTTAGGGTAGGGATGCTTTTATGGGGTTTTTTTAGGTTAACACTAGGATTCTGCTCTGGTTATTCAAAGAGAATCGAAAAGTCACCCCACGTTCGGTGATTTTTCGTTCTCTTGAATTTGGGCCGATTCGGCGACCCTGCGGTGTATTCAGCAAGCACCACAGGGCCGTCGTAGTGCAGGTAAAAGCCGCTGAAAACTCACCGCAAAACCCGGCGAATACACACCGAAACCCACAAAAACATCTGGATTAACCCCGCCGGAGAAACCTGAGCAGGAGCCGATCACAGAGCAGCGGCCGGAAAAAGCCGACACCGCAGACGAATGGAGTGAAGAAAAAACAGTACGTTTGAAAAGTGAAACGCTGTTTGCAGTAACGCTGTTACTGAGCGAAAATGTCTGAAATTTACACGTAATGTCCAATGAATGATAATAAAAAGGGCTGTTACAGAAACAATAAAAACGATTTAAAAATAAAATGTTTGCAAAAAATGCCTAAAAAATCTATAAAGAAACTCTTTGCTGCAGAATAAAATAATCAACTGTTTATTAGATATTGAATTAAAAGGGGAATATTTTAAACATTGAAGCCTATGGGATTCGTGTGAATAAACCTGCCGAATGAAACCACCGAATGGCAGGGCAATTCGGCAACTTTTCACTGCTGGTCTGTGTTCTCTGAATAGTTGATTTATTTTATTCTGCAGCAAAGCGTTTCTTTATTTATAGATTTTTTTTTTAGGCATTTTTTTGCAAACATTTTATTTTTAAATCGTTTTTATTGTTTCTGTAACAGCCCTTTTTATTATCATTCATTGGATCTTATATGTAAATTTCAGACATTTTCGCTCAGTAACAGCGTTCCTGCAAACAGCGTTTCACTTTTCAAACGTACTGTTTTTTTCTTCACTCCATTCGTCTGCGGTGTCGGCTTTTTCCGGCCACTGCTCTGTGATCGGCTCCTGCTCAGGTTTCTCCATTGCTTCTCTATGGGGATTTCACTGCCCTCGAACAGGCACCGTATGTGCAGGCAATTCGCCAGGATTTGGCGAATTGCCTGCCCTCTGCATAGTCTAAGGGCCAGGAAAGATAACCGTACACTGAATTTCAGGGTTCGGTTACCTTTCTCCAGCAATTCGGATCTCTTTGAATAACCCTGATAGTGTTAGGGTAACTGCCCCAGGAAGAAAGTGTCAGACATGTAAGGCACCCCTCCCCATCCTAGTCAGCTCCCGCCAGTGAGGTAATAGATGCATTATACTGTATGTGCCATAGGTTTTTGTGACGTGTGCCACTTTGAACTTGGGGTGCCTTGGCCTAGAGATTTATATATTTGGGAGGCGCAGGGTGGATGATCTGGTGGTTTTCCTGTCCTCTCCTATGTTGAAGTCTCCCTGTACCTGCAATGTGTTTTTTACTCTGTATTATGTATGAATGTTGGCATTGTGTATCTGTTACTGTCTGTTGATGGGATTACTGGGTGGGTCATCTTTGCCTTTTCCAAGTTTCCCCTATCTGGAATGTGTTATCAGTTGTACGTCTGAGTGGTCTTTTGTTGATCTGCCTTGTTGGGCAAATATTTCCCCATTATCTGATGCTTTAGACTGTAATCCTGTGTACCATACATGACTGTCATTGTTCTGTCTTGTCTAGAAATGTTGAGCAACGTTTAGGCTAGGGTCAGACTGAGGCAGTGCGAACGCGCGTTCTGGCGCACTTAATCACGGCCGCACTAGCAGCAGATGACGGGCAATGACGGCCAATATACGAAGTACGGTCGCACGAAAGTCCGGCTGCGCAACGCAAGTGGAAAATGAACGCATTTTTTCGAGAAAGTAAAACCGCTAATACAGACGTACAGAGTGCGCTGCGTCCGCTAGCGGTGTGTGTGTGTGATTTGGAGATGTCAGACGCTACTAATGTCCAGCCTATATAACGTCCAGATGCACAAAGTGTTTTATTGATGATCCGTACAAAATCACGGACGAGAAATGCGCATAGTATGACCGGTATCGCGTACTCCGTGAAAAAATACGTCCATTCGTTCGAACGCACTTTTTCACAGACAACGTGAAAATGCGTTAGTCTGACCCTAGCCTTATCTCCTTGTCTGCACCAGGTCTGATTGCTTCTCAGAGTGTGAGACAAATACTACAGAAAATTAACATGGGAATACGATTATAACAAACCTGTATGTGTATATGCATATATTTGTGATTATGTATTCTTTTGTAATTTTAATGTTAGAAAAATAAAGATAAGTTTTGTGCATCTTTAAAATGTGTTCAGACTTTTTTTTTTTTTTTTTTTACGGTTGATGCTAACCATAACCCTAAGGCTAGGGTCAGACGAACGCATTTTTTGCGTCGTCTGTGAAAAAGTGCGTTCGAACGAATCATACGATGCGCATTTTCATCTGTGATATTTTTTTTACGGATTAGTCAATAAAACACTTTTTGTGTCTGGACGTTATGTTGGCCGGACATTAGCAGCGTCTGACATCTCCTAATCACACAGACACGCCGCTAGCGGACGCAGCGCACTCTGTACGTCAGTACTAGCGGTTTGACGTTGTCGAAAAAATGCGTTCGTTTGCCACTTGCGTTGCGCTGACGCACTTTCGTGCGGCCGTTCTTTGTTACCTGGCATTGGACGTCATTTGCTGCTTGCACAGCCGTGATTAAGTGCGGCTAAACGCACGTTAAAACTGCGTTCGTCTGACCCTAGCCTAAAACTAACATGGCCGTGGTGTTTTGCACTGCAGGAAAGGGTAATGTACCCAGCTTGTCATGCAAAATTTGCAAAAAACAAAATGTTAAGCAGGCGGCGTGATTTCATCCTATTCTTGTGTCTGGTTTCCCTTGCAGCATTGTAAAAAAGCAAATGCCAGCACAGAGAATAAAATCTATGCAAAAATACGGAATTACCCCTGGCTAGTGCTTCTTTCTAGCAGAGCCATTCTATTGAGAAGTGACCTCTCTTCTACTGAGAGCTGTTTTTTTTCTCCTCCACCCCCCCCCCCCACTTAGCATGATTTAGGCTGGCCGTCCACTGGGTCTGTATTTGTTGTATTTGTGCAATCATGTGGTATCGTCTGACCGATCCTACAACATGGAGGTGAATCAGCCCTCTTCCGCTGCATCCCACGATCTTGCACGATTACAACAGATTAGCAATCCTTTCAATGAATGTGGTCAGATGAAATTGGACGATCTGGTACAAGTTTACATGAAAAAGATACATTGTATAGTTAAACCGCCGTGCCGCGGCAGGGAAACGTGTAAAAGATACATTGTATAGTTAAACCGCCATGCCGCAGCAGGGAAATTGCCCCATTATAGAAGTGATTCAGTGCGAAACCCATAGGATTCAATATTAAAATTGTTTTCATTTTTAAACTTTTTATTTTTATTCAACCGTTATATTTTTTAATCTGCAGCAGAAAGCATTTTTATTTCTAGAATTTTTTTTTTTTTTCCTCCTGCAAGCCGGCTGCCCTATTTCAGCACCAGAGACCGGGGGTTAATTGCAGCCTTTGGCGAGGATTTATTGTTTTTCCCTCCCCCTGCTTCGGCTGCACTCAGAGGGGCTATCCTTGTTGCTGAAAATCCATTTCAGCACCAGGAGTGTTTTTTTTTTTTTTTTTTTTTTGGGCCTGTCCAACTGCAATCGGGGTCGTCCAGGTGCTTCCAGTGGACGACCCTTGCGTTGGGCGACTAAGCCGGTCACCCAACAGTTCTTGGTCAATTTCATTCTTTCGCAATCACAAGTAATCCACGTGTTTTTCTGCCGAGGCAACTGTTCAAGTTTCGACAGGTTCCTTAAGCGCCTACCGTGCACGTCGCACACCTCTGCCGCTGCTCAGAAAGACGCGACATCAGTTAACAAGTCCAGAGTCCTCTATTTTCAGAAAAGTAAAATTGTAGACGACCTCGAATTTAAGAAAAGGAATAATCACCCAGCCCTACTATACAGTAACAGAGCCTGTCATTCTTTAATGCCCCATAGCAGGATGTGTTTAACACCTTAAACAGCCACGGTGTTATTGTGACCCTGTCCTGGCCATAACCACCCTCCAATGCTCAGGCGAGTACAGGTATCTCAACCAATAAGCAATATCCGAGGACTTTACAACCAGTAATGATTCCATTCCAGCCGTTTAATCTAAGGAAGCGAAACATTAAAGGAACAGACATGTGACAGATGTTAGTGTCTTCTCGTACCGGTGCGTGGGACAGAGGAGCACTTGGTAAAATGGTTTCATGACATTATTAGAGAGTGACTGGTGCGCAGAAGCAGCATCCCATGCTTTGCACCTTTTTTATAGCTTCTTCATAACATTGATTTATCCTTATGTTTTTCAGGAAGGCTGAAGGGACAGCCTGGGTGTCATGTAAGATCGCAGGTATGTCTACATTACATTAGGAAAATCTTAGAATGTAACGATAAAACCACATGATTTAAGTGAAGCGTAAGGGAGGACGGCACACTCTCAAACAACCAAATAACATTGGGTAAAAAGGGGAGTCAAACCCTATGAACACAGGAAGGCACTCCAGAAGACGCCAGGGTCACTTTAAGGTTTCACCGGCGATGTATCCGGATTGAGAAATGCTGTTTCACACAGCCGAGCGTTGCTGTTTCTTCCTAAATTTAAAGAGGTCCTTCCATCATCTGGAGTGCCTGGTCTTTGGTCTCATGATCTTAATAAAGACTCAGAGGCGAAATATTGCTCAACTTTCTCTTGACTGTAAAATTCACGACAGCTTGTTGTGGTATTTTTAATGTTCTCCCTGCCAGCAGCCTCAGCTCTGTGTCCTCTGGAAGATTATGTATCCGGCGGCTAATCTTCTGTATCTCACTGTCAACTGATGTGTAGGTATGGATAAAAGGGTGCCTTGTGGGCTCAGTATCATTCCGGTTGGCAGAGTGCCAGTAAAAGGGCACACACACCTGTGCCCAGTGATACCTGTGTGTACGTGATTCTCCTGATTCGGTGACGGCTGTCCTTGGGATTAATCGGCTGTCGCTTAATGGATTTTGTACACAACACACACTGTTTAGAGTCAGACTGCATTAAACGTTATAACCTCAGACTCTGCTTCAGAGCTGATTAGAGGAGACTTGCTGCTGCTTTAGGTAACAGTCACGTGTGTGACCCCCCCCTGCATCCGACGCAGCTTTCTGACGGCTCGACAGGGAGGGTCACACAGTGCAACGTGCGTAATAGTATTGCTCGTTACACCAAACGTACTGAATCCCTCCCTGTCAAAAAGCTACGGCGGACCTACAAAGCGCGGTCCTCCATAGGTGGCCAGGCATCCTAGCAAAGAAAACCCCAGTTCTCACGGACGTTCCCTCCATGCTCGTGTGACTGTGGCCTTACTAGGTATAATTTTAGTTCTAGAGTTATGTCAGTCATAACCAGTTTGTATTTATTCCGTTCACAACTGTTGTAGCGCTATAACACAAGCCCTGGGGAACTGCCACTTGATATGGGCACTGTACTGCTACTTACTGGAGTCCTGTGCCACCACCCCAACCTTTTGGCTTGGAGCAGCTATTCTCTCCTTTTGGTCCAGTCCCTTTCCGCAAACGCAGATCCAGTTTTTTGCAAAAACCCACTCCCTTTCATACTCTGGTCAAGTCCCTTGCCCAAACGCACTCCCTGCCACCTCCAATCTCTCCTCCCGCTCAGTTTGTTCATGAAATTATTGTAAAGGGACACTACGCACCCTGACGACTTTATCTTATTAAAGTGGTCAGATGTGTGGAGTGCCCCCCCCCCCTCCTTCTTGCCCTATCTGAGCACTTGTAGCAGTGTTCGTTTGGGAAGAAAACAGACATGGGCGTAAGCTGCGCACGCATCATCAATCCATCACTCTGACCAGGTGCTCGTGTACCTTGTGTGCGAAAAGTGTGCAACTTGTGTATGTACGTACAAAAGTAATATATATTACACAGATTGCTTAAAGAAAAGGAGGGGGCAGGGATTTTTTTTTTTTTTTTTTCCTTGCATATTCCTTTTAAGTAAAAAGAAAGAAAAAAAATTTCACATCCGATTAATCGAAAAAATAATCGGCCAACTAATCGATTACGCAAATAATCGATAGTTGCAGCCCCACTTGGGATCCTATGTGTTTTGGCATAGAATATGTTTTAAGGTAGACAGAACATCATGGGATCCCAAGGTTATCGATCATTGACCCAAAAGAATGAGAAGCTTCCCGGCCCTGCAGGGTTAAGAAATGACCCATAGAAGTGCTGTGGCAGAGACGATATTCAGCTGACATCGGGCCACAGGGTTGCCAGGGCTGCAGTGTTTTCCTGGTACACATGAGTTATTCATGCTGATGGGCAGTGCATGAAAAATGTCACCCTGCAGCCTGTATAATCCATACGCTGCAGGAAAGGAATCCCAGATGACCTGCCTTGATTTCCTTATTGCAGCATATGAATTATACATGTTGCAGGGCAGCACTTTTTACCTGTGCGCCCCTCTGAGTGAAATAGTAATGGGTCTCCAGGTCGGCCATGTTTTTCTGGACACCCTAATAACCGGCTGCTCGGAGAAGCATCTGATCAATGCAGTAAAATGTCTCGATGGGGCGAAAAAGTAACAAAATCTCATTCTCAGACTGAATTCTTACTGTTTTTGGTTTACAGGGAAACCCACAGTATACGGCACGCTGCAATGTGAGGGGTTTGGACACGATGGGATCCCCCGGATCACTTCATCCGATGAATTTATTGTGCATGAAGTCACTAAGGTGATGCGTATCTCCTTCTCTTGCATTGTTTTTTCTATAGATGAGGCCTGTAAGTGCGTGACGGTACATGATTACTAGGGCTGGGCGAGTTATTTATGTATTGGGGTCAACCTCGATGTTACTTCTCCGAAACATGAGGACTCTGGATTTTGTTTTTAAAATGAAAGAGCGTCCACCTGAGCAGCGTCGCTATATCCATTAGAAATATCAAGAGTCCACGATTTTTCGGAAAAAATAAAATCAAGGCTAAAATCGCCCAATCCTAATGGTTTTCTTTCAGATTTTGGCGATTTACTAATTTGTTCAGCTTTATGTTTCTGATTGGAATTCATGTAGTTCCCACGCGAGCTTTGTTGCTCTCCAAACCTAAAATTCCTAGTATGCTAAAAAGCTCACTATACCGAGTACCGATACTTTTATTTTATGTCATGTGACCGCTTTTCAATAAGAACAGACCTCATATAAAAATGCCCCCAGCTCACATGTAGCTTGCCCCCAGCTCACATGTAGCTTGCCCCCAGCTCACATGTAGCTTGCCCCAGCTCACATGTAGCTTGCCCCCAGCTCACATGTAGCTTGCCCCCAGCACACATGTAGCTTGCCCCCAGCTCACATGTAGCTTGCCCCCAGCTCACATGTAGCTTGCCCCAGCTCACATGTAGCTTGCCCAGCAACACATGTAGCTTGCCCCCAGCACACATGTAGCTTGCCCCCAGCACACATGTAGCTTGCCCCCAGCTCACATGTAGCTTGCCCCGCTCACATGTAGCTTGCCCCCAGCTCACATGTAGCTTGCCCCAGCTCACATGTAGCTTGCCCCAGCTCACATGTAGCTTGCCCCCAGCTCACATGTAGCTTGCCCCCAGCTCACATGTAGCTTGCCCCCAGCACACATGTAGCTTGCCCCCAGCTCACATGTAGCTTGCCCCCAGCTCACATGTAGCTTGCCCCCAGCTCACATGTAGCTTGCCCCCAGCTCACATGTAGCTTGCCCCCAGCTCACATGTAGCTTGCCCCCAGCTCACATGTAGCTTGCCCCCAGCTCACATGTAGCTTGCCCCAGCTCACATGTAGCTTCCCCCAGCACACATGTAGCTTGCCCCCAGCTCACATGTAGCTTGCCCCCAGCTCACATGTAGCTTGCCCCCAGCTCACATGTAGCTTGCCCCCAGCTCACATGTAGCTTGCCCTCAGCACACATGTAGCTTGCCCCAGCTCACATGTAGCTTGCCCCAGCTCACATGTAGCTTGCCCTCAGCACACATGTAGCTTGCCCCCAGCTCACATGTAGCTTGCCCCCAGCTCACATGTAGCTTGCCCTCAGCACACATGTAGCTTGCCCCCAGCTCACATGTAGCTTGCCCCCAGCTCACATGTACACTATATTGCCAAAAGTATTCGCATCCAAATCAGGAGCTGGGCAGATGAGCGAAAACTTTTGGCAATATAGTGTATATTGCCCCACAGCTCTCATGGATATTGCCCCCTCCCCAGCTCTCATGGATATTGCCCCCCCAGCACTCATGGATATTGCCCCCCCCAGCACTCATGGATATTGGCCCCCCCAGCTCTCATGGATATTGCCCCCCCCAGCACTCATGGATATTGGCCCCCCCAGCACTCATGGATATTGCCCCCCCCCAGCACTCATGGATATTGCCCCCCCCAGCACTCATGGATATTGCCCCCCCAGCTCTCATGGATATTGCCCCCCCAGCTCTCATGGATATTGCCCCCCCAGCTCTCATGGATATTGCCCCCCCAGCACTCATGGATATTGCCCCCCCAGCTCTCATGGATTTGCCCCCAACTCGAACGCTGGGGAAGCTGGCCGCGTGCATGAAAAGCACGCGGCCAGCGTCCCCCTCCGGCGCGCCGCATACTCACCCATCCTGCGTCACAGGAGCGCCCAGTGGCCGCATGAACGCATCACTGCCATGCGACCGGACCTTCAGTATGGTTGAGTATGCGGCTTGCCGGAAGGGAACGCTGGCTGCGTGCTTTTCATGCACGCGGCCAGCTTCCCCAGCCCTGCGGATACCGGCAAGCCGGCCCAGCGTCGGCTTCCGGTATCGGCGGGATGTATCGGGCCGTTTGCATATCGGCACCGATACTAGTATCGCTATCGGTGCATCCCTAATAATTACCTTAGTTGCACCCACAAAACCTATTCATCATATATGGTTATATTGACAGGACAAAGAGATCCTTTTTTTTTTTTTCTGTCCAGCAGCTAGAATGGGGGAAGGGTGCGGGGGCTGTATGGACAGTTAATTTCCTCTTTCAGGACAATGGCTTGTCTATATTCCACATTCTTAAATTTTAAGAGGATATTGCGACCAAGTATTTTTATCTGCACTAAAGGGGGCATGTTTACTAAGGGAAGCTTTCATATGTGCTTAAGATACAAGGAATTAAAAAGATGATTATTTTACAGCAGTGTTTCCTGCTCATACGTCCCCCCAACAGGCCAGGTTTGCAGCATATCTGAAGCAAAGCACAGTTGACATGATTTGCTGCTCAGTGATTGCAGGATTCAGCCTGCAGTTCCCCCAAGGTGATCCTGCAAACCTGGCCTGTCGTCGCCGATGACAGGGTTGTGAAACACTGTTTTATAGTCATCAGAATAATCACGTTTACAAAATATAATCTACAGCAGGGCTGTCGAACTCATGGCCCCCCCCTTCAGATATTGATGCCTACAATTCCCAGAATTCTTCCAATGCAATAGATGGTTAGGGAATCATGGAAGTTGTAGTTCAGAAACATTCTTGTTGGGTGGGTTGTCAGCCCTGATCTTCAGGTTTATTAGTGGTATGTGATGTGGGTGGGGATTTTTTTCACATTCGTTTTGCTGTGGGATTGATGTTGGTTGAATGTTCTGTTGTTACAGACACACACAGCGGGATGCACTTAATATATGTGACTGTGCTTATTACATTTTACAGAAAAGTATCTCTGTCTCCTATCCCACGGAAAACGTGTACAGTAAATTTTTGTCCCCTTACACGGCCTTCTCAAGAATCCACGGAAAAAGTGTAAGGTATTTTTTTCTTCTTGCTCTGTTTTATGGTGGTTTTTAATATTCTTCTCACTTGGTATTTTGAGATCTAAACCATTTAAGGTCAGGCTTTATATATTCCACATTATAGCTTTCTTGATCTACCTCCCATGCATCCCATTACTTCTCATACTCGACTATTCACCCACACCTGCCAGGTCGACCATGTTTTCCTGGGCACATATTACTATTTCATGCAGAGGGGGCGCACAGGGGAAAGCGCTGCCCTGCAACATGTATAATTCATATGCTGCAGGAAGGAAATCAAGGCAGGTCACCTGGGATTCCTTTTTTGATTTCTTACCTGCAGCGTATGGATTATACATGCTGCGGGGTGGCATTTTTCATGCACTGCCCATCAGCATGAATATATTATGTGTCCAGGAAACATGGCCGATCTGGCACACCCTAAGTGCTGTACGTGTTCGCTGAAGTTTGCTTCTGTCAACTGCTAAATTATTACACCGACCCGGGATACACCAAGCTAAATGTGAACACGCACGCGCTGCACATATCAGCAGTCAGCTGTTTTCGCTCCATTAAGGATCAGGTTTATCCGGTTCCTCGAGATAAATTCTTGTTTATAGTTTTGTGGCGTCCAAGAGTAATGGATCATCATTTATTCAGTTGGGATAAAAAGTTTCTATAAATGTTTTTTGTGTTGTCCTCTCTCTTTGTTCGTTTGGGGCAGCACACACAGTTTAATGACCTCAGCATTCATTTCTTTTATCTTCCTCCAGGTGACTTGCATGGATATATCCTGCGGAGGGGGCCTCGGGGTCTCCACCAGCTCAGACGGATCCATGAAGATCTGGCAGGCAAATAATGGGGAAGTTAGAGTAAGTATAGCTGCAACTTGTAACGAAGGATGCCAGAACAGCCATGTTTTCCATATAATTTATTCATGTTGATGGGCAGTGCATGAGAAATGCCACCCCGCAACATGTATAATCCATACGCTGCAGGTAAAATCATTTTAGAATCCCAGATGACCTGCCTTGATTTCCTACCTGCAGCATATGGGTTTTATATGTTGCAGGGCAGCACTTTTCCCTGTGCTCCCCTCTGCATGAAACTGTAATGTGTCCATGAAAACATGGCCGACCTGGTGACCCTACTTGTAACATGTCAAAGGAAAACATTACACGCCTTCATCGGCAATGTACAGTGGTACCTCTGTTCACAAACTTAATTGGTTCCACGACTCTGTCCGCGAAGCGAATCACATTTTCCCACAGGGTTCAATGTAAATCCGGTTAATCCGTTCTGAACCATATGGGGAAAAACCTAACCACAACAATATGAAACCAATTCAATAACGCTCTGCACCTCCTCGTCACCTTCAATAACGCTCTGCACCTCCTCGTCACCTTCAATAACGCTCTGCACCTCCTCGTCACCTTCAATAACGCTCTGCACCTCCTCATCACCTTCAATAACGCTCTGCACCTCCTCGTCACCTTCAATAACGCTCTGCACCTCCTCGTCACCTTCAATAACGCTCTGCACCTCCTCGTCACCTTCAATAACGCTCTGCACCTCCTCGTCACCTTCAATAACGCTCTGCACCTCCTCGTCACCTTCAATAACGCTCTGCACATGTAGGAACAATACGTATCTGGTCTGCGCGAAAGGACGCTAGGGAATTCAGATAGGTTTCTCACAAGACGTCTCCAACATAGTCACATGTAAGGATAAAAACACAAGGATTGCAACTCTAAGTGCAGTAATTATAAGCAAGTGCTGAATGTGTGATTTCTTATAGTTATTCAACTCACAGACGTAGAGCCCATGCACTGGCTCTGAGTGGATCGTTGCCTTTGGGTTGATTATCTTCACTTAACTTCTCAGGAAACCCACTCCTTATTGTTGATGGCTCATCACATCCAATGGGTATGGAAGAGAAGGAAAAAACACTTTCTTGTGTAGATCTGACATGCAGCAATATAGTAACAAAATCAAGGTGAAAAACTCACATTTGTTAGAGCTATTCCCAGCTCTAAAACGAAGGCATATGGGTTTCGTGGGTCAAACCCAATAAAAGACCAAAACATGCAGCAGCAGTTCTTCTAAAAATTTAATAATTGTATAAAACAAAATAAAATCAAGAAAATAAGCCAGGACGCGTTTCACCGTCGACACACGGCTTCATCAGCTGGTCTATACAGTACAGAACTAAATGCATGTTTATATACCCTAAACAATCAAAATAAAACATCTTTTCCTGTGTGCATTCGTAATTCGCAATTATCGTGCGTTTCAAGCCTCATTTTCGGATCATCCGCGATTCGATTCGTATTGCGCGGTCGGCGTGCGGTTATCGCCTCGTTTCGGATCTTGCATATTTCGATTCTTAATTCGCGGTGTGCGTGCAATTCTCGCCTCATTTCGGATCTTTTGCGTTTCAATTGGTGATGGTCGATGTGCGTTCATAGCCTCGTTTCGGATCTTCAATATTTCGATTCGTAAAAGTTCAAATATATTGGAAAATTGAACCATATGTGGAACCACTTATATCTAGGATCTAAACACATTGTGAACACCATTTATAGATACAAATAGACACTGGACATAACAGTTATTGCAACCGGATTTGGAATCTCAATAGAAAGAGAAAAATATTGCAATTAACCATTTAATGGGAACAGGCTGTACTCTCAATATGGGGACTCTATAGAGCAGACCCTCATGAATAAGGCGGATATGCAATAACAATTTTGGATATGAGAGGGTCATAATGCTGGCATTGTGCAAATACTATTTAAAAATTATTGTATGATCCATGTATAGCCATTTTAGAGGTATATGGTTAACAAACAGTGGTACGAATCTATTGATTAAGTGCTACCCTTTATGGGTGTATATAGAATTATTGTATATCTCCATAACTTGTTTTTTTTTTTATTATATATTATTATATTTATTATTTTTTTATTTATGTAAATAATGTGATTATACCGGAACTATAACATATGGGGAGCCATATTATTTGACTATTACTATGTGTAATATCTTTATAAGGATTATATATCAAATATGTGTTAATCATAATCAGGATTACATGACCTGAGTGTATTGGGTAAATTAGAAAAATATCAAAGCTTGGTGCCTACAATTTACATATTTAATAGTGAATATACTAGAAGGTGTATATAAACGCTAAAGAATTGGGTAATGATGGAATAAAAAATAATCGTGTGTAGCACTATGTGCAGTGGTGACCCATTAGACAAGTTGTTGATGCCTAAATGTTTCTATGGTCTAATTTTTCTACTTTTTTTACCTTACTGCATAGTGACATTAGGATGGTATAAACATTTAATGGAAAAGGTGGCCTTTGTGATAACCTGTAATAGGCTCACTATGGAATTAATAAGATATATGACATACAATGACGAGAGAAAAACCTGTTTACAAAAAATGTGTGACTTCAAAGTCATCATTGAGTCCATATCATTGATATGGGTACTTTGACACCGGGTGGACTCAATGATGACTTTGAAGTCACACATTTTTTGTAAACAGGTTTTTCTCTCGTCATTGTATGTCATATATCTTATTAATTCCATAGTGAGCCTATTACAGGTTATCACAAAGGCCACCTTTTCCATTAAATGTTTATACCATCCTAATGTCACTATGCAGTAAGGTAAAAAAAGTAGAAAAATTAGACCATAGAAACATTTAGGCATCAACAACTTGTCTAATGGGTCACCACTGCACATAGTGCTACACACGATTATTTTTTTATTCCATCATTACCCAATTCTTTAGCGTTTATATACACCTTCTAGTATATTCACTATTAAATATGTAAATTGTAGGCACCAAGCTTTGATATTTTTCTAATTTACCCAATACACTCAGGTCATGTAATCCTGATTATGATTAACACATATTTGATATATAATCCTTATAAAGATATTACACATAGTAATAGTCAAATAATATGGCTCCCCATATGTTATAGTTCCGGTATAATCACATTATTTACATAAATAAAAAAAATAATAAATATAATAATATATATAAAAAAAAAAAAACACAAGTTATGGAGATATCCAATAATTCTATATACACCCATAAAGGGTAGCACTTAATCAATAGATTCGTACCACTGTTTGTTAACCATATACCTCTAAAATGGCTATACATGGATCATACAATAATTTTTAAATAGTATTTGCACAATGCCAGCATTATGACCCTCTCATATCCAAAATTGTTATTGCATATCCGCCTTATTCATGAGGGTCTGCTCTATAGAGTTCCCCATATTGAGAGTACAGCCTGTTCCCATTAAATGGTTAATTGCAATATTTTTCTCTTTCTATTGAGATTCCAAATCCGGTTGCAATAACTGTTATGTTCAGTGTCTATTTGTATCTATAAATGGTGTTCACAATGTGTTTAGATCCTAGATATAAGTGGTTCCACATATGGTTCAATTTTCCAATATATTTGAACTTTTACGAATCGAAATATTGAAGATCCGAAACGAGGCTATGAACGCACATCGACCATCACCAATTGAAACGCAAAAGATCCGAAATGAGGCGAGAATCGCACGCACACCGCGAATTAAGAATCGAAATATGCAAGATCCGAAACGAGGCGATAACCGCACGCCGACCACGCAATACGAATCGAATCGCGGATGATCCGAAAATGAGGCTTGAAACGCACGATAATTGCGAATTACGAATGCACACAGGAAAAGATGTTTTATTTTGATTGTTTAGGGTATATAAACATGCATTTAGTTCTGTACTGTATAGACCAGCTGATGAAGCCGTGTGTCGACGGTGAAACGCGTCCTGGCTTATTTTCTTGATTTTATTTTGTTTTATACAATTATTAAATTTTTAGAAGAACTGCTGCTGCATGTTTTGGTCTTTTATTGGGTTTGACCCACGAAACCCATATGCCTTCGTTTTAGAGCTGGGAATAGCTCTAACAAATGTGAGTTTTTCACCTTGATTTTGTTACTATATTGCTGCATGTCAGATCTACACAAGAAAGTGTTTTTTCCTTCTCTTCCATACCCATTGGATGTGATGAGCCATCACCAATAAGGAGTGGGTTTCCTGAGAAGTTAAGTGAAGATAATCAACCCAAAGGCAACGATCCACTCAGAGCCAGTGCATGGGCTCTACGTCTGTGAGTTGAATAACTATAAGAAATCACACATTCAGCACTTGCTTATAATTACTGCACTTAGAGTTGCAATCCTTGTGTTTTTATCCTTACATGTGACTATCTGAATTCCCTAGCGTCCTTTCGCGCAGACCAGATACGTATTGTTCCTACATGTATTGATTGGTTTGGGGGAAACCACTATCATCTGGTTTGCTGGGTGTTCAGATGTGGATAGTGTGGGCGCTTACCACTTTTCCATTTCCAACGCTCTGCACTTGATCGTCACCTTCAATAACGCTCTGCACTTGATCGTCACCTTCAATAACGCTCTGCACTTGATCGTCACCTTCAATAACGCTCTGCACATGATCTTCACCTTCAATAACGCTCTGCACATTCTTGTCACCTCTCTGCACTTTTTCCCACCACGCTTGTTCTGCACTTTCTTGGGAGCCATGCTGGATTTAATACAGTAGCCCTGTCTGCGACCGTGATCTCGAGTACAGGAAGTACAAGAAGCCGCGACCATGTGTCAGAGTGGGGAAGATGGCCCAGGTCGTGTTCGTAACTCGAGGTGGAGTTCGTGAACGGAGGTAAAATGTTCACGAATTTCCTGGTCGTGAATCGAGGTACCACTGTATTTATATTTCTATACCAAGTCATCTCCGTGTTTGACTACGTCAGTGGTTCCCATCGCGGGTCCCCCTAACAGATCGTAAGGATCCCCTTGGGGAAATGCAGACTGACTCCTGCAATCACTGAGCAGCAAATCCTGCAAACCTGGCCTGTTAGGGGGATCTGAGGACCAGGTGTGGGAACCACTGTCTCAGACCTATAGGTAAATGGAACATATTCTTGATGTCGCCAGCAGTGCCACAAGCCGCTTATTTGGTGGTCCCGTGTCATTGGCTCCTTCACAGCAGGTTTATCCACTCAGACTTGTTCTTTTGCTCTTGCAGAGGGTCCTGGAAGGTCACATTTATGATGTAAACTGCTGCATGTTCTTCCCCTCTGGGATGGTGGTGCTGAGCGGAGGGATGGATTCCCAGATAAAGATCTGGTCTGTAGAAGACGCCAGCTGCCCCGTCACCTTTAAAGGTCACCAGGCAGGTAAGCAGGACTTAAAATTCAGAATAAAGCTGAGTGCCACACTGAGAGAGCCACAAGCTCCGGGTGAGGCCCTGGAGGTTTGCTGTCCTCTGTCCATACGAGTAAGTAAGGCGATGGGCAACACCGGTTTCCTCCAGGGATAATTGTATTTAGGCCAGCCCTGGAGGAGAGAAACACGCATTATTTTTTTATTTATAAAGCACTAGCATATTCCGCAGCGCTGTACAATTGGCACAATATAGACAGGGTTACAATACATTGATCAACAATTTGATAAACCAGTACGGGAGGCGATGAGGGCCCTATTCCCGTAGTAACTCACAATCTAGAAGGGTTGGGGTGGAAACAGGAGTGGAGGACTGCAAGGTGAGAGTGGAGGACTGCAAGGTGAGAGTGGAGGACTGCAAGGTGAGAGTGGAGGACTGCAAGGTGAGAGTGGAGGACTGCAAGGTGAGAGTGGAGGACTGCAAGGTGAGAGTGGAGGACTGCAAGGTGGAGGACTGCAAGGTGAGAGTGGAGGACTGGTTGGGGCAAGGTGAGAGTGGAGGACTGCAAGGTGAGAGTGGAGGACTGGTTGGGGCAGTGTAATAGTGAAACGGGAGGAGAGTACTGCAAGGTGGGAGTGATGGGCTGCAAGGTGAGAGCGATGGGCTGGTTGGGGCAGTGTGATGGGCTGCGAGGTGAGAGTGATTAAGGCATAGTTAGCGAAACATTGTTTGTTCTCCAGGGCCATCGCTGTGAGGCAAACAGGGCTTTACAGCAATCTATACGCTATTCCCTCCCTCCGCTTCAATGGGCATTTAAATCTGATTTGTAGTAATGGTGGTATAATAAAGCTTTTATATTGAGACGTCCCTTCCGTTCCGTTCCGTAGGGATCTTGGACCTGGCCGTGGTGGAACGTGGAAGGAACGTGCTGTCCTGTTCCCGGGACGGCACAGCCAGACTGTGGGATTGCGGAAGGTCTTCCTGCCTCGCTGTGGTCGCTGACTGTGGAACTCCAATTAACGGAATATCCCTAGGGGTACCGGACAACTCCGTGAACATGGGATCCCCTGAGGAAGCCCCAAGTAAGACACATATTTATCCTTTTCAGCCAGAGAGATTCTTTTCATACATTCTGACCATCTGCTTTATTGGTATTGCATGGTCAGATCTAGATGTGACGCGTGTCAGAAATACTGCCGGGATCCATTTATTGAGACGGGTGAATATCTGCATATAAGAGTCTCAAGCTAACACTAAGTGACAGGTCACTCTCCGGCGTGCGGTGTTAGAGAAGCTGGTGTAAAAATTGAATCAGCGCTATGGAACTTGTTGGCGCTTTTATAAAAACTTGTAACTGTAATAAATCGGTGGAATTGGATGTCTGCGGAAGCTGTGTGCGCTCTGACGGATACAAAACCGTAAAACATTTACTGTGCAGATGGACGTATTTAGGGTTACCCGGTCGGCCACGTTTTCCTGTACACTTATAATTTATTCATGCTGATGGGCAGTGCATGAAAAATTACACCCTGCAACAGGTAGAATCCATACGCTGCAGGTAAGGAATCAAAGTAATCCCAGGTTACCTTTCTTTCCTTCCTGCAACATATGAACCATACATGTTGCAGGGTAGCATCGTCCCTGTGCTCCCCCTCTGCATGAAATAGTAACACGTGTCCAGGAAAACATGGCTGATCTGGCGACTCTACGTGTATTCTATATTACAGGCGGCCGTGAAGTGGGATCCGAAGGGAAGTTATTGCTGCTGGCCCGGGAGGATAAGAAGCTGCAGGGAGTGAGTGTGCACAGCCGAACACCTGTGAGTAGTCACTTTATTTGCCTTTCCACCGTCAACCGCTTTATCACTCCTTAAAGGGCCGGTACCACCATAAAATGCAATGTCCTTACTGTGTTTATGTGATGTTGCTGATATCTTACATGTGTTTGTTTTTCTCTTGAATGTTTAGTTAAGAAAATATTTCCCTCTATATGTGTCACTGGGTGCATCCATTGTGTGATATTTTCCTGTGTGTCACTGGGCGCATCCATTGTGTGATATTTTCCTCTATATGTGTCACTGGGTGCATCCATTGTGTGATATTTTCCTCTGTGTGTCACTGGGCGCATCCATTGTGTGATATTTTCCTCTATATGTGTCACTGGGCGCATCCATTGTGTGATATTTTCCTCTATATGTGTCACTGGGTGCATCCATTGTGTGATATTTTCCTCTGTGTGTCACTGGGCGCATCCATTGTGTGATATTTTCCTCTATATGTGTCACTGGGTGCATCCATTGTGTGATATTTTCCTCTGTGTGTCACTGGGCGCATCCATTGTGTGATATTTTCCTCTATATGTGTCACTGGGCGCATCCATTGTGTGATATTTTCCTCTGTGTGTCACTGGGCGCATCCATTGTGTGATATTTTCCTCTATATGTGTCACTGGGTGCATCCATTGTGTGATATTTCCCTCTATATGTGTCACTGGGCGCATCTATTGTGTGATATTTTCCTCCTATAGGTGTCACCGGGTGCATCCATTGTGTGATATTTTCCTCTATACATGTCACTGGGCGCATCCATTGTGTGATATTTTCCTCTATATGTGTCACTGGGTGCATCCATTGTGTGATATTTCCCTCTATATGTGTCACTGGGCGCATCTATTGTGTGATATTTTCCTCCTATAGGTGTCACCGGGTGCATCCATTGTGTGATATTTCCCTCTATAGGTGTCACTGGGTGCATCCATTGTGTGATATTTTGTGTAGTATCTTCACCTCACTTGCTCGTCACTGTGTGGCTTTGGTCATAGAATGGAGTGAATGGGTCAGTCACTGACTCACATCATTGTATCGTGTGGGATGTATTTAAAGGACATCACCGGGGGTAGATTAGAATTATTTTAAGCTCCCTGTTTTATCGCCTTCAACTGCCAGCTCTTATCTCAGCCTGGAGAACACAATACACCCCCTGCAGCCTTAACTGGTAAATTACTATAAATTAGATAAGCCACAGCAGTAAAGTAAAACATTTGCGCAGATCTTAGCAAGTGTTGAATCATGAAGTCTGGGAAATAAATAAAAAAAACTAGCTTTATTTTTCTGTTTTATAAGGTGGTTTTGTTTTGTAATGTAGTTGCAGCTTATGTACGTACGTGGAGGTGTCCCTTTAACACAGCCTGCCATGATTTTCTTTACATAAACATCATGTGGGTGACTGTTCCTGCTGACGTGTAGCTTCTGCTTCTTCTCGGCATGTCGGTGATTTGGTTTGATCGCGTGCGAGTCTGATGGATCCACACGCAAGCTCCGTCTTTATTGGTTTGCGATGGAGTCGTCTGAGCAGATTGAGGACGGGTTTGCGTTCTTCAGTTTTTAAGTCCAGCTTTGTTTATTATTTGAATAAATAAATGAATAAAAAAAAACTAATCGAAATAAGACCAAACAGACAACAGCCCAATCCGACAGCCACAAAAGCGCTACCACTGCCGCCACAGAACCAGCTCGCCGTGTTTTCCGCTCTGCTGTCACTCTGTTAGAATAAACAGGGAAGCAAGCTATTTTTTTTGGTTGGGGGGGGGGGGTTGACATACGATTGCCATACATTATCGAAAGGACAATATTTATCAGTGACTGTGGTTTTCGCGAGGTTCCAGGATCTCCCTTGTAGGTTCCGGATTCGTCGTGTTGTGGCTTTTGTCATGTCATCAGCTGTAGTTTCACATGCGGTCATGTCGTTATATGCTGAGCTGTCACTGTGGGAATGGCTGTCAGTTTGCAGTGATCGCGTCTGTCCGTCCTCCGCTGCGGAGCCGGCGCTGTGCGTGTGCACTACGTTACTGTTCGGTACTTGATAACCCTTTGTTTCCTGGTTTTGGTTTTCAGATATTTGTCTTTGACGGATCAGACGCTTTTAACTGCTGCACCTTCCTTTCCAGCGTCAGCATCCTGGCCGGGACACATGACGGCAACATATACCAGCTGGATGTACGCAACACGAGGTGAGAGTTGACATTTCAGTTTGCGCACGGAGCAGTATTATGGATTTCTTTGTTTTTAGCAAGCTGTACTGTATTTCTTTATCCCTAGGACCCCGGTGCAGACTGTGTGCAAGTCCGGGGCGCCCGTACATTCCTTGATACCGTTCAGAGACGGATATATCGCCTGCCAAGGTACATGCGCACACACACATACACACGTTGCCGCCTTCTGAGCATCAGATGTATCACTGTAACACTAAACGTTGTCTCTTTTATGTGCGTGCGTATTTTCTTTTGTTGTACAAGTTGCACACGTCACATGGTAACTTTATAGGCGCCATTTTTAAAGCGTAACATTTGTAATAGCATTGCACTCTCGCTTGTATTGCTCCAGGCTTAAACCTCCAGTAACAATGTTATCAGGGTTTCCTCGTGTTTGCATTCACTCACAAGTGGTCACGTTTCCATGCTGCCATGTATTACTTGTTTTCTCTTTGATACATGGTGGTTTTGTTCTGAAGTCGCCTTGTTTCTTGGTTCCAGGGGACGGAAGCTGCTTCATCGTACAGCAAGATAACAACCACGTTTTGGAACTCACCGACCCCGACTGTGAGCCGGTTTACAAGGTACACAACTGCTGTCTGTCGGTTAATAAGAGCAGGGCTCCGCAACGTTTGCCATCTGGATGTTTTGCAGCTACATCTCCCATGATGCTCAGACACTCATTAGGTTGCTGGAGACTAATGGGAAATATAGTTCCAAAACCTCTGGTTGGCCAAGATTGCTGACTCCTGAATTAGGCTGGGCGTCCACTGGCACCATATTTGTGCGATCATCCGATGTCGTCGTCTGACCTATCCTACAACATGTGAATCAGCCCTCGACCACTGATTAGCGATCCTTACGATTTTCATTGAACTTGGTCAGATGAAATAGGACGATCTGGTGCAAGTTTACATGAAAAGGATGAATTGCATAGTTAAACCGCCGTGCTCAGGAAAACATGAAAAATATACATTGTATAGTAAACCGGCGCGAGCAGGGGAAACGTGAAAAAATAGATTGTATAGGAAAACCGCTGTTCGCGAAGCCCAAAGGATTCAGTGGAAAAAAATATTCAAGTTTGTATTTTTCCTTTTTTTTTGGCAAACTTTTTGGTTTCCATTTTTTTTATTATTTTCTTGTGTTTTTTATTTTAAAGATTAGGCTTTTTTTTTTTTTCACCCGCGGGGTTCCCCCCCCCCCCCTCCCTCTGCAAGCCGACTTTAGCCTTGCTCTCCCTGGTGTTGAAACCTTTTTCAGCACCAGGGAGAGGGGTTATTCCCCCCCCCCTCCACTGCAGCCTGACAAAGTTGTTTTTTTTTCTGCATCAAAGATGTCGCGGCAGCGCCTGCCCTGGAATAGCACATTCACATGGGGACGATACGGGGAAACCTACAGGCAGATTCTTGCCGATAGTCCCCATTTTAGCGTGAAGAACGGAGTAGGGCCCTGAGCGTCTTTTATTCCAAACTTGGTATAAACTTCCCAAAGTGTCTGGCAGGGTTATAAATCGAGCCCGGAGTGTCTGTATTCTGTCAATGTGGAAGAATACAATGTTACTCGCTATCAAAATAACTCTAATTTACTTTGCAGGGCTATTCAAAGAAGGGTGAAACTTGGGAGAATGACTGGAGAAGTGAAAATTCTAGGTCAAAATAGCCAAACCAGAAAAATTCTCCCATTTATCTCACTTTCCAAATCAGCTGTTTTGTCTAGATTGTTATCTTCTCCTGCCACTTCTCCTGATTTTCACCTTTCTCTGAAACCCTGTTGGAGAATAAGGGCTGCGATACTGTAACCCTGATGTTGTTTTCTGGCTCAATGTATCCGCGCTCGTGTTAACACGTTGCCTGTGACGTCTTGCAGGTGGCGGCCATCGATAACCTGGTCTATACCTGCTGCAGAGACGGCATCGTCAGGAAATATCTGCTTCCGGATCCGTGAGAGTCACGCGGACGGCCGCGCCGTAATCTGAACGGAGGATAAAGGTTTTCTTTTGGAAAGAAGCTGTGTCTTGAGAGGACACGAGCGATTTCGCTTCTTCATTAGGTCTTTTTTGGAACTTGGGGGGGGGGCAACTTTTTTTTTTATTTGAGGTTAAAATTCTTTAATTAGTGGATTTTGTGGCGGGGGAGGGGATCCTTATTGTTGGATTTTCTTTATAAGCTCGCGTCTGAGGCAGTGGCTGACCTGCTTCTCTGTGTCTGTATGAAAATGTCTGGGGGGAATAAAACCCCTAAAAGGAGGAGGAAATGAACATTTATTTGTAAGTAAATAATAAATGATGTGCGTGTTTCCATGGCAACAGCAAGAATTCCTCCACTGGAAGTTAATTTCTTGACGTGGTCACGGTGCCTGGGTGTCCATTTATCTCATACTGATACTGACCCTGCAGCTCCTCCATTCAAAACCATTTTAGGGTTTTATTCACTAAATGGTGAATTGCACCGTATCTGCAACTTCAGGACGATTTTTGGTTATTCAAAGCTGGATTTTTGCCAAACACGGTGCGATTCGGCCGCACCAAAACCTATTCACAGAATGCCGAATTGCACAAAATTGTGGCGAAATGCTGTGATTTCAGTTCGGCAGGTTTAAACAGGTGAATCTAGTAGGTTTTAACCTCCTTGACAGTTTTCCCGAGTGTGGCTCGGGGTTAATTTTTTTGTACCGAAAGCGGTATCTGAGCCACACTCGGGCTGGATACTTTTCCTGCGCTCCCTCGCTGATCCCCGCAGTCTCCTCCAGCCGCTCGCAACGTCACACTGCCTGGATCTCTTCTCGCGATGAGTGAAACCAGGAAGTGTGACGTCGCGATCGGCTGCAGTGTGACTGCGGGGACAGCGAGGGAGCGCCGGACATGTAAGTATCGGCCCGAGTGTGGCTCGGGGATACCGCTTTCAGTATTGCAAGTTAACCCCCGAGCCACACAAATACTGCTAGGGGGCCAAAATAAATTGGACCGATTCTGACCTATAAATATGTCAAACTCGGACTGCCAGGGAGGTTAATGTGATAAATGTCATCTTTATTTCATAAGACCATAATTTAAAAAAGGGCTTTTACAAAGATTTTGTATTAGACACATTTTTGTTGATTTGAAACTCTAAATTAGAATATTATCTTATTATAATAAAATTTTTTTTTGGAGTTCGCTGAGAGTTTCACCAATGTCCGATAACTGCTTTGGCGACTCCATTTTTGGTGCAATACGGTGAACGTTCGCTGTATAGTGCATGCACTGAATTTTCAACAAGAATTAAATTTCACTGCTTTTGTGAATAGACCCCTTTTTTTAGTTTTTGTATCTCCATGCAATGTGTCCGTGTGACGCAAGGGTGAAACGGGTCAATATCATAAATATGTGAATGTAAGCGTGTGTATTCCCTCTATTAGAAGCCTGGGGTGGGATGTGATCAGGAATGCTGGGAGGTATCGCAGGTACTTTAGGCTTAAAGTGTGTGTGTGTGTGTGTGTGTGTGTGTTCGTGTTCTAATTATGTGTTTTAAGAAACTGAGGGCACTCACGGGTCTTCACATAGAAGTCCAATCTTTATTTTAACTGCATCAACGTTTCGGGTTCATCAAGTCTTTATTGAGATCTCGGTCGTGCCTGAAACGTCCATGCATTTACAATAAAGATTGGCGTTTCATATTGAGACCTGTGTGTAACAGATCACCGTAACCTGACTGGGTCACATCGGTTAACGCGGCTTCCTCGGTGGACCCCTGTTCTTCCAGCAGTCTCATACCTAAGGATAGTATTCCCCAGAAATGAGGCAGCACGCAGACCTGGAGGTTTAGTTTAACAGCAACACCTTTTTTGTGTGTGTGTGTGTGTGTGTGTACACACACACACACACACACTTCGGCGAAAAAGGACAGAACAAAATCCATTCAAACCTTTAACAAATAAAACATATTGCAGATACGGGAAGTTTTGAAAAAGGATTAACGTGTGTTTTACCTTCATCTATCAGCAGTTAGCAACTGATGCACATGGACAGTATCAGCATTCGTACATAACACAAACACCCTACAGGCACCGGGTAACTTCAACGTAGGAGAGGGCAGTGAAATAATCTAGAACATAAGGCCTGCACCTCCCAAATACATCTCTAGACCCAAGTTCAAAGTGACACCCGTGCCCTCAGTTTCATGAAACTGTATCTGCTGTGGAGGTTGCACTGGAGCGGAATCGCTTAATGGTGATTTGAGGAGCGGAGTTGCTGCTTTTGGGCATGGATATATACTCTGTTCAAAAAAATAAAGGGAACACAAATAAGACCTCCTAGATCTGAATGAAATCTTCTTATTAAATCCTGTGGTCATTACATTGTGTGATTTTGTTGTCAGCACATTCAACTAACATTATCAATGGAAATCAAATTGATTAACCCATGGAGGTCTGGATTTGGAGTGACACTCAACATTAAAGTGGAAAACAACACTACAGGCTGATCCAACTTTGATGTAATGTCCTTCAAACAAGTCAAAATGAGGCTCAGTAGTGTGTGTGGCCTCCACGTGCCTGTATGACCTCCCTACAACGCCTGGGCATGCTCCTGATGAGGTGGCGGATGGTCTCCTGAGGGATCTCCTCCCGTACCTGGACTAAAGCATCCCCCAACTCCTGGACAGTCTGTGGTGCAATGTGGCGTTGGTGGATGGAGCTAGACATGATGTCTCAGATGTGCTCAATTGGATTCAGGTCTGGGGAACAGGCGGGCCAGTCCATAGCATCAATGCCTTCGTCTTGCAGGAACTGCTGACACACTCCAGCCACATGAGGTCTAGCATTAGGAGGACCCCAGGGCCAACTGCACCAGCATATGGTCTCACAAGGGGTCTGAGGATCTCATCTCGGTACCTAATGGCAGTCAGGCTACCTCTGGTGAGCACATGGAGGGCTTTATGGCCCCCTAAAGAAATGCCACCCCACACCATTACTAACCCACTGGCAAATCGGTCATGCTGGAGGATGTTGCAGGCAGAACGTTCTCCACGGCTTCTCCAGACCCTGTCACGTCTGTTACATGTGCTCAGTGTGAACCTGCTTTCATCTCTGAAGAGCACAGGGCGCCAGTGGCGAAGCTGCCAATCTTGGTGTACTCTGGCAAATGCCAAACGTCCTGCACGGTGTTGGGCTGTAAGCACAACCCCCACCTGTGGACGTCGGGCCCTCCTACCACCCTCATGGAGTCTGAGCAGCCACATGCACATTTTTGGCCCGCTGGAGGTCATTTTGCAGGGCTCTGGCAGTGCTCCTCCTGTCCCTCCTTGCACAAAGGCGGAGGTAGCGGTCCTGCTTCTGGGTTGTTGCCCTCCTACGGCCTCCTCCACGTCTCCTGATGTACTGGCCTGTCTCCTGGTAGCACCTCCATGCTCTGGACACTACGCTGACAGACACAGCAAACCTTCTTGCCACAGCTCGCATTGATGTGCCATCCTGGATGAGCTGCACTACCTGAGCCACTTGTGTGGGTTGTAGACTCCGTATCATGCTACCACTAGAGTGACAGCACCGCCAGCATTCAAAAGTGACCAAACCATCAGCCAGGAAGCCTAGGAACTGAGAAGTGTTCTGTGGTCACCACCTGCAGAACCACTCCATTATTGGGGATGTCTTGCTACCTGCCTGTGCTTCCCACCTATTGTCTATTCCATTTGCACAACAGCAGCATGTGGACTTTACTGTCAATCAGTGTTGCTACTTAAGTGGAAAGTTAGATTTCACAGACGTGTGATTGACTTGGAGTTACATTGTGTTGTTTAAGTGTTCCCTTTATTTTTTTGAGCAGTGTATATATATATGTTACACAATGCAGAGCACAGTCCATGTAACCGTTATTAACACGTTGCTAATCCCCGGGTTTCACATCAGCCGCGAGGAGTTTAGTGCAGACCAAGCCGGACATAGCTCACCCAATCACTGGTTAACGGAGACTGAAAATATTCCTCTCAGGGCTCTGCTGGTATTTAATTCAGCGGTCAAGCGCTGTTACCGCCATCGTATGAGCTGGATGGAGCAGATGTCCTGGTCGGCAGTAGCTGTGCGGATTGCGGAGTCACAAAACGTTAGAACGTGAGTTCACTAGCTGTCACCGTATGGGAACAGAATGTCTGACTGTCCAGACCAGATCCTGCTATAGCTATATACATGTATTTGCACAACCATATCGAGTGTGAAAAAATGGATCTTTAAAGTTATGTATAAATTCTATCTAGAATATTCATAGGAAAGTGCAGCGGTAAGAGACGACTAATGTCAAAAGCCGCCAACATTCAGACTCGGATAAAAAGTCCCCAGAATTTAATACATCACTGAACAAGTAATATTTTATCTTTTAGCGTCTGCTTGCACCGGCGGCCTAGGAGCTAGTGCTGCCAGATCGGCCATGTTTTCCTGGACACACATAATTTAGTCATGATGATAGGCAGTGCATGAAAATGCCACCCTGCAACATGTAGAATCAATACGCTGCAGGTAAGGAATCCCACGTGCACATTTTCTGGTGTCCACTAGATGGCAGCACTATATGAGGAAGCGATTGCACATCCCCTGGTGTCCACTAGATGGCAGCACTATGCGTGGAAGCGATTGCACATCCCCTGGTGTCCACTAGATGGCAGCACTACGCGTGGAAGCGATTGCACATCCCCTGGTGTCCACTAGATGGCAGCACTATGCGTGGAAGCGATTGCACATCCCCTGGTGTCCACTAGATGGCAGCACTATGTGTGGAAGAGATTGCACATCCCCTGGTGTCCACTAGATGGCAGCACTATGCGTGGAAGCGATTGCACATCCCCTGGTGTCCACTAGATGGCAGCACTACGCGTGGAAGCGATTGCACATTCCCTGGTGTCCACTAGATGGCAGCACTATGTGTGGAAGCGATTGCACATCCCCTGGTGTCCACTAGATGGCAGCACTATGCGTGGAAGCGATTGCACATCCCCTGGTGTCCACTAGATGGCAGCACTACGCGTGGAAGCGATTGCACATCCCCTGGTGTCCACTAGATGGCAGCACTACGCGTGGAAGCGATTGCACATCCCCTGGTGTCCACTAGATGGCAGCACTATGTGTGGAAGCGATTGCACATCCCCTGGTGTCCACTAGATGGCAGCACTACGCGTGGAAGCGATTGCACATCCCCTGGTGTCCACTAGATGGCAGCACTACGCGTGGAAGCGATTGCACATCCCCTGGTGTCCACTAGATGGCAGCACTACGCGTGGAAGCGATTGCACATCCCCTGGTGTCCACTAGATGGCAGCACTATGCGTGGAAGCGATTGCACACTCCCCCTGGTGTCCACTAGATGGCAGCACTATGCGTGGAAGCGATTGCACATCCCCTGGTGTCCACTAGATGGCAGTCACGTGGGTTAAGTCATTGACCACCTCTAGGAAGCCCTGCTGGTAGAGTATGTAAATTCCCCTAGATGGCGCTGTCACGTGGGGAAGCCCCAGCCTCCACTAGGTGGCAGCATCAAGGTTAGAATGCGCATGTACGTCTCTCCGTGACCTCCCCAAGATGGCTGCCAAGCTGCACCTGGATGGTAGCATGTGTAAATTGCTTTGACCTCCCCAAGATGGCCGTCCAGCTGCTGTAGGTGGACAGGGACTGTGGCGGAAGAGGTGCTGTACAGTGAGCCCTGTGATCTCTGCCGAGGTAAGGGCTGAGCAGGGGGGGCAGCTCTCACTATATGGAGGTATCCCCCCCCCCCCCTCCTCAGCCTGTGATCAGGGCTGCTCTGCCTGGAGGACATACCCAGGTATCCCTGCTCCAGGGGAGGGGGTGGGGGGGGAGATACTGAACATTGGCTTCATGTCACAGCCTCCCATATGAGGGACTCACTATATAGAGATATAACACCTGAGTTTGCCTGCTCCCCTTTACTCACTCAGTCCCTGCTTGAATACAGGTGGGAATAAGGGGGAGCTGGCATTCCTGTGCAGATAATGGGGAGTGGTGCAGGGTTATATTACTTTATTTTAGGGTCTGAATATGTGATTATTTATTTAATTTTTTTTCATCAATAAATCACAAACAGGATCCGGATCGCCATCGCCCCGGCAACCACATGGTTAAATAAGCACATAATGAATAGGGGACTCAGGTAGTGTCTCCAGATCCGCCATGTGTTTCTGGACTGATATTCCTATGTTCATGCAGAGGGGGGGGCACAGGGGAAAGTGCTGCCCTGCAACATGTATAATTCATATGTGCAGGAAGGAAATCAAGGCCGGTCACCTGGGATTTCTTTGATTCTTTACCTGCAGCGTATAGATTATACATGCCGCAGGGTGGTAGTTTTGAGGTGCGCTGCCCCTCAGCCTGAATAGATTATACGTGTCCAGGAAAACATGGCCGACCTGGCAACCCTAGTTGTAGTTGGTTTCGTCCCAGGTCTCAATATTTGTCAATCCCTGAACGTCACGTCCCCCTGGGGTGCCCTGTTACACAGACGCTCCGGCCTGGCCTGTCCCCCCATATATAATATGGCCTTGTGAGATCTCCGCTTCATTCACAGGGTGAAATTCTGTCACACCAGGACATGGCTGTCACCTCTCAGCCGATCTGATTCGCCCCATTGTTTCACAGCTTGAGCTGGTGTTATCCCTGCAGCCCCCTGCTCAGTATGTGGGGTGTTATCCCTGCGGCCCCCTGCTCAGTAAGTGGGGTGTTATCCCTGCAGCCCCCCCTGCTCAGTAAGTGGGGTGTTATCCCTGCAGCCCCCTGCTCAGTAAGTAGGGTGTTATCCCTGCAGCCCCCTGCTCAGTAAGTGGGGTGTTATCCCTGCAGCCCCCTGCTCAGTAAGTGGGGTGTTATCCCTGCAGCCCCCTGCTCAGTATGTGGGGTGTTATCCCTGCAGCCCCCTGCTCAGTATGTGGGGTGTTATCCCTGCAGCCCCCTGCTCAGTATGTGGGGTGTTATCCCTGCAGCCCCCTGCTCAGTATGTGGGGTGTTATCCCTGCAGCCCCCTGCTCAGTATGTGGGGTGTTATCCCTGCAGCCCCCTGCTCAGTAAGTGGGGTGTTATCCCTGCAGCCCCCTGCTCAGTAAGTGGGGTGTTATCCCTGCAGCCCCCTGCTCAGTAAGTGGGTTTTGGTGTGTGGTGTTATCCCTGCAGCCCCCTGCTCAGTATGTGGGGTGTTATCCCTGCGGCCCCCTGCTCAGTAAGTGGGGTGTTATCCCTGCAGCCCCCCCTGCTCAGTAATGGGGTGTTATCCCTGCAGCCCCCTGCTCAGTAAGTAGGGTGTTATCCCTGCAGCCCCCTGCTCAGTAAGTAGGGTGTTATCCCTGCAGCCCCCCCTGCTCAGTAAGTGGGGTGTTATCCCTGCAGCCCCCCCTGCTCAGTAAGTGGGGTGTTATCCCTGCAGCCCCCTGCTCAGTATGTGGGGTGTTATCCCGGCAGCCCCCCTGCTCAGTAAGTAGGGTGTTATCCCTGCAGCCCCCTGCTCAGTAAGTAGGTGTTATCCCTGCAGCCCCCCCTGCTCAGTAAGTAGGGTGTTATCCCTGCAGCCCCCCCTGCTCAGTAAGTAGGGTGTTATCCCTGCAGCCCCCCCTGCTCAGTAAGTGGGGTGTTATCCCTGCAGCCCCCTGCTCAGTATGTGGGGTGTTATCCCTGCAGCCCCCTGCTCAGTAAGTAGGGTGTTATCCCTGCAGCCCCCTGCTCAGTATGTGGGGTGTTATCCCTGCAGCCCCCTGCTCAGTATGTGGGGTGTTATCCCTGCAGCCCCCTGCTCAGTATGTGGGGTGTTATCCCGGCAGCCCCCTGCTCAGTAAGTAGGGTGTTATCCCTGCAGCCCCCTGCTCAGTAAGTAGGGTGTTATCCCTGCAGCCCCCCCTGCTCAGTAAGTGGGGTGTTATCCCTGCAGCCCCCTGCTCAGTATGTGGGGTGTTATCCCTGCAGCCCCCTGCTCAGTATGTGGGGTGTTATCCCGGCAGCCCCCTGCTCAGTAAGTGGGGTGTTATCCCTGCAGCCCCCCCTGCTCAGTAAGTGGGGTGTTATCCCGGCAGCCCCCTGCTCAGTAAGTAAGGTGTTATCCCGGCAGCCCCCTGCTCAGTAAGTAGGGTGTTATCCCTGCAGCCCCCTGCTCAGTAAGTAGGGTGTTATCCCTGCAGCCCCCTGCTCAGTAAGTGGGGTGTTATCCCTGCAGCCCCCTGCTCAGTAAGTGGGGTGTTATCCCTGCAGCCCCCTGCTCAGTAAGTGGGGTGTTATCCCTGCAGCCCCCTGCTCAGTAAGTGGGGTGTTACAGTGTTATCTTTCCCTCGGACAACATCTAACACCTAACTGTACTTTATGAGGTGTGTGTCCTCACCCCGTGGCTGGGTGACAGATAAATTCTGGGCCAGATCCTCCTTTTTATTGTTGTGGGTTAATATGGGGGGGGGAGGGAGGGGGGGTCTTGTATATTATCTTTAGCAGAAAAGGAATTCCTTGATAAAGAACCAATCAAACAGGGGTCAGCAAGCATGGCCATTGACTACATTTCCCTTGATGCTCGGACACTCATTAGGTTGACTGAGCATCATGGGAAATATATTTCCAGAAACTTCTGAAGGGCTAAGGTTGCTGACCCCTGCCTTACATTAAGGGTCTCTCCCCCAGCCGTGGTCCCTAGTGATCTCCATACTGCTCCTTTACGGGAAGATGTATGTTAGCGCCTTGTCTCACTCGCCCACAGGGTGGCTCTGTTACACTGGAAGCCGATGGTTACCAGGTAGGACGTCCTCCAGATCCTTCTTTGTCAACCTGTGAGTGCTGACGCGTTGGCAGTGAAACCAGCATGTTGTGTCACTCAGAGGGAGCCCGGCTGCCCGATTTGCCCCTCAGCCAGGCCGTACCTATGTTAGACACTCCTATGTCTCTTCGGCCAGATACATGGGGTGAATTGACGCAATGTTGAGGCATTCACTCACTCCGTCAGTGGTTCCCAGCACTGGTCCCGACGTCCCCCTAACTGGCCAGGTTTGCAGGATATGTGAAGCACAGGTGATATGATTTGCTGCTCAGTGATTGTAGGATTCGGATGCATTTCCCCAAGATAATACTGCAAACCTGGCCTGTTAAGGGACCAGGGTCGGGAACCACTGATCTACGTCATTCATGCGTGGTGTAGCTGACAGCACCACTATGCGGAGATGGCTGCCAGGCACCAAGGTGGACGTGTTGGCAGCCGTGATGATGCCAACCAGGAGGTTACAGGTTTCTCCCAGGGTTGTGGCACTGTAGAACGTTGCTCGATGAAACCGACTGCCCATCGGACATAAACTTGCAGCTAAATAATTCCACCGCCCTTAACCGTGTTCTCTCAACAGAGACCTTCTGAAGATCATTCCGGGACAGACACCACCATACTCGGCTCCGGGAACAGATTCGTAACCGACTGATGCGACACAAGACCAAGAACCCAATGACTGACAAGATTTTGGAACTCACCCTGGAAATTATCTACTTGCTGACGGGCGAGGTGATGGGCTCTGATCTTATACCTTTGCATAGACCAGCGGTGTCCAACCTTGGCCTTCTAGATGTTTTGGATTGCTCAGCCACTCATTCGGTCAACAGAGCAACATGGGAGATGTAGTTCTGAAGCATCTGGAGGGTCAAGGTTGGACACCACTGTCGTAGACTCTCCAGATCCGCCATGTATCCCTGTACGCGTAGCACCGCCTCTATGGCATATCTACACCTGAAAAGTGCTGCCTTGTATATACTAATGCAGGGGAAGCCTTTAAATATTCATGGTGGTCCCCATCCCTGGTCCTCAGATCCCCCTAACAGGCCAGGTTTTGCAGATCACCTTGGGGAAATGCAGACGGAATCCTCCAATCACTGAGCAGCAAATCATATCACCTGTTCTGCGCTTCACATATCCTGCAAACCTGGCCTGTTAGGGACACCTACACCTCGTTCCTGGTCCTTCAGACATGCACTCCAAATGGTGTGTGGGATTGCATGTCTGTTACTTGCAGTACGTTCTACATAAACCTTTGAATGTGCTTTGAGTCTCTGGGTCCCTTTCAAAATCTCGAGTGGCTCCATCAAACAAGGACATGGCTGGTTAAATGAAGACGTTGGACGATGGCGCCATTCACGGTCTCGGCCGTCATTATTTTCTGTTCCACGTAGGATTATATTGTGGTGAAAAAGCTGGGCGGGTTCAGAGAAGACAACCACTGTCCCAATGTGCTGGAGAGCATCTGCAGGTCTCAGAACCCCATTGTGACGGCCCGGCCCTGCTCGCCGGAGGGAAACAATGAGAAAAAGATCCTTTGGCTCGCCAACAAGTTGGTCAGCTTGCTGACTGGGGAGGTGAGTGGCCGGATCGGAGCGGGCTGTGAGCGGATTGTCCGATACGTTGATGGAGGTTGATGTGGCCCACAGCTTTCATCTCTTTGATTCAGGTCTCCTTGAGATGTGACGATGTGGCCGTCACGTTCTCCGAGAAACAGGAGGGAGGTATGGAGAGGCATAAAGACCCCAACAAGGACGGAGCGGCTGAGACCTTCCACTTCTTGAGAGCACAAGGTCAGGTTAAAGTTAGTACGGGCTGATTGTACCTTATTTGAAATGCTCCAGCCCAAATATCTTGGATGTTGTCTCCTCCATGTCTCATCTCCATACTAACACAACTGTTGGGTGGCAGGAACGTCAGCAGGAACCCTGCATGCTCGAGTACCTGATCTTGTGGCAGTGGTGTGAGCTTGGCTATTCAGTGCCTCCCTTAGAGCAGTGACGGAGATCTTTGGCTACCCCAGATGTTTCCAAACTACATGTTGCTTGGTCACAGTCAAGTCTTGCTGAGCATGATGGGACATGTAGTTCATAAACACCTGGGGTAGTCACGCTTTACAATCATTGCCCTAGAGCCATGTGCGGCACCCGTCGGTCCTGCTGCTATGTGATAATGTGATGTGCAAATACACAGCAGCAGGGATTCTGTTTTGAGTTTTTCGCTTTATAAATTTCGCGTATTTCCGCACACACAATGTAAACTATTTGTGTATCATTATCGTCAGGAATCCATCGGAACCTGTCAGAATGGAGCGTGAGGGATCCCAGGGAGCGGCAGGAGAAAAGCGTGCAGACTGAATGCAACGCAGGTCAGTGACGCACGCAAATACATAGGTGTGGAGCATCTGTGACTAAATGTGTATTTGTATGTATGGAGCGTCAGTGACTCTGTGATTGCATAGGTGTATTTGTGCGGAGCATCTGTGACTATGAATGTCTAGGTGTGTTTGTATGGAATGTCAGTGACTCTATGAATGCGTAGGTGTGTTTGTATGGAATGTCAGTGACTATGAATGCGTAGGTGTGTTTGTATGGAAGGTCAGTGACTCTATGAATGCGTAGGTGTGTTTGTATGGAATGTCTGACTATGAATGCGTAGGTGTGTTTTGTATGGAATGTCAGTGACTCTATGAATGCGTAGGTGTGTTTGTATGGAATGTCAGTGACTCTATGAATGCGTAGGTGTGTTTGTATGGAATGTCTGACTATGAATGCGTAGGTGTTTTGTATGGAATGTCAGTGACTATGAATGCGTAGGTGTGTTTTGTATGGAATGACAGTGAGTCTATGAATGCGTAGGTGTGTTTTGTATGGAATGACAGTGAGTCTATGAATGCGTAGGTGTGTTTTGTATGGAATGTCAGTGACTCTATGAATGCGTAGGTGTGTTTGTATGGAGTATCTGACTATGAATGTGGAGATGGATTTGAGTGGTGCATCAGTGACTCGTGTGAATGCATAGGCGTATTTGTATTCATATCCCTCTGCATGTTTCTGTCTCGTTTCTCAGTCTGACATAAGGACGCACAATTAGATCTGTGTCGGTGATGTCCCGCACGCTGCGTCCGATGATATGAAAGTCATGAGGGTCTTATTGTCTCTGGCCTGGCAGTCACCTTTAATGTCTTTAGCAGGGTTGGAGCCTTCAGATCAAACGTTTAGCATGTCTCCATCACAATCCATGGAAAGGTCGCACAGCGCCGAACTAGAGGGCGGGGAATTCATTCCGCCGGATTATCAGGTAATGGAACTCAGGAGCATAGGGGTTCTTCACCGAGCACCAGTGTTGCAAAAATCCCTGGTATTGCCGTGCTGAGAAACAAACCTAAATTCCAAAGAGCAACAGAGAAGCTGCACAGTGCGTTTTGCGGTATTTGTTGTGCGACTTTGCTTTTTGGTTCCCCCTATCTGAGGGCTGTACAACCCCACCTCCCCTTTTTCTCCCCCTAATTTTGTCCAGGTACAATGCTGCTTTACAGGATGTCTGTGCCTCATCGACCCACAAGGAGATGCATGAATTCAGAACTCTCTGAGAGGAGCAGACTGAGCATGTGCAAAGCGCCCTCAGACGGGGCAGATTACAAAACCTGCCCATAAATCGTTCTATACTCCGTTGCTGCTGCCATCAGTCATTGTATTTTTCTATATAGATTTGCTATAAAATGTCAGTTTTTAATGTTTTCAGGGGTTTCTATGTATTTAGATAAGGTACATCTACCTGCATGTCACCATTGCTTTGGCCACAAGAGATGTACAGCATGAAGAGTGCCTAAGGGCGCCCCGGTGACTCTGTGTGATCTGGTGTTACAGATGGTGGAAGGAGAAGAGGTTTGCGTTGTGCAGTGTAAGGAGGAGGAAATCCCTACGGAAATCAGCTCAGGTAACAAATGCCACAGACAGACCTAAACGTGCGTGCGTGTGTTATTAGAGCATGAAGTGGGCGCACTCGGTGACCTCAATTAAAAGCAAAAAAAAAAAAGATTTATAAATAGCAAGGATCATCCTAGCTTTAATTGTAACTACATATTTATTTTCTGGGTTAATCTGTATATTTGTGTTTTTTTTAATATCTTGCATTTTATTACTTTGTATTTCTGTAACCACTCAATGTTCTTGAACCCAGGACATACTGAAACGAGAGAAATCTCAATGTATCCTTCCTGCTAAAACACTTTATAGATACAGTACATATATATTTATTTATGTAATTTTTTTTGCTTTTAATTGAAGTCACTGAGTGAAACATAGAAAAATTTCAGCAGATAAGAACCTTTTCGGCCCATCTAGTCTGCCCAATTACATGGATACTTTACCAGGATTTATCTTTTGTTTAGGATAGCCTTATGCCTATCCCATGCCTGCTTAAATTCAATTACTGTTTTGGCCTCTACCACTTCTACTGGAAGGCTGTTCCATGTATCCACCACCCTCTCAGTAAAATAATGCTTCCTGATGTTACTTTTAAACCTTTGCCCCTCTAATCTAAGACTATGTCCTTGTTTTGCTATTTTATTTCCTGGAGTGCATCCATGTTGTGCTCTCTTATTTCATATACAGTTGTGTTCAAAATGATTCAACCCCCACTGAAATTGAGTGTTTTGGCCAGTTTGACATTGATTTTGATCATTCGGTCATCTTGCTTACAATTAAATCAAAGAGGCACGTGTAGGTCAGACAAATATAACATAACATTTATAATGAAATAACCACAAATGTCTTTTCTGTGCTCACATCATTATCAGTTTTATTCAACCCCCAAGTGACATTCAATCTTAGTACTTAGTACAACATCCTTTTACAGTTATAACAGCTTTTAAACGTGAAGCATAGCTTGACACAAGTGTCTTGCAGCGATCTACGGGTATCTTCGCCCATTCGTCATGGGCAAAAGCCTCCAGTTCAGTCACATTCTTAGGCTTGCGCACTGCAACTGCTTTCTTTAAGTCCCACCACAGGTTCTCAATCGGATTTAAGTCAGGTGACTGCGATGGCCACTCCAAAATGTTCCAGCCTTTAATCTGCAACCATGCTCTAGTGGACTTGGAGGTATGCTTGGGATCATTGTTCTGTTGAAAGGTCCAACGTCTCCCAAGCCTCAGGTTTGTGACGGACTGCATCACATTGTCATCCAATATTTCATGGTACCTTGCACATGCTGAAGCTTCCCTGTACCTGCAGAAGCAAAACAGCCCCAAAGAATGATTGACCCCCCCGCCATGCTTCACAGTAGGCAAGGTGTTCTTTTCTTCATAGGCCTTGTTCTTCCGCCTCCAAACATAGTGTTGATCCATGGGCCCAAACAGTTCTAATTTTGTTTCATCAGTCCACAGACCACTATCCCAAAACTTCTGTGGTTTGTCCACATGACTTTTGGCATACTGCAGTCGACTCTTCTTATTCTTTGGAGACAGCAAGGGGGTGCGCCTGGGAGTTCTGGCATGGAGGCCTTCATTACGCAGTGTGCGCCGTATTGTCTGAGCTGGAACTTCAGTACCCACATCTGACAAATCTTTTCTCAGTTCCTCAGCAGTCACACGGGGACTTTTCTCCACTCTACGCTTCAGGTAGCGCACAGCAGTCGAAGTCAGCATCTTCTTTCTGCCACGACCAGGTAGCGTTTCAACAGTGCCCTTTGCCTTGAATTTGCGAATGATGCTTCCTATGGTCTCTCTTGGTATGTTTAACATCTTTGCAATCTTCTTATAGCCATTGCCCTTCCTTTGAAGAGTAATCACCTCTTCTCTTGTCTTCCTGGACCATTCTCTTGACTTCACCATGTTTGTAACCACACCAGTAAATGTCTAGAAGGAGCTGAGTATCACAGTCATTTTAAAGCTGCCTAATTGGTGCTTATTATGCTTTATTGCTGCTCCGTGACATCCACAGGTGTTTTCAATACCTGATTGAAAACACTTGAATGAACCTCTGTTCTTCAGAGTGGTAGTCTTTAAGGGGTTGAATAATTGTGTCAATGAAGAATTCACTAAAGAAACATTTACTACTGTATTACAAAACCAATTGATGTCATTTTAGTTGCATATGGTTCTTTAAAAAGTCCTTGTAGGATTTCATTCTGAATACAATTACAAATGTACACTAAATTCCGTAAAACCCTTTACAGCATTGGGGGTTGAATAATTTTGAGCACAACTGTATATATATAATTTTTATGGCTGTATGCATTGCAAGTGCGTGCAGCTCTTTTTCTGTTTCTCTTCATTCATGTGTGTGTAATATATATATAATCTCACAAGTATAGCAGTACGTAGTGATTCCTTTTTTATTGGACTAACGTAACATTTAAAAGACAGCGTTTCGAGAGGACTCAGGACTACCTTCCTCAGGTCTGGAAGCTAAACTGATCAGTTCCTGGAATTGAACATTAGGACATTAAGGGTCACATGGGGGGGGGGGGATTTTAGAGATTGTAAAAAGTGAGAGTCAAATGGTTTGTTCAAAATGGGAAAATAAACGCATGAGGGATCTTGTGCCCATAATAAAACAGAGATAAGATCCCACAACTTGAATGGAAAAGAGAAGAAAAAGAAAAAAAACATAAAACAGTGAAGGCTGAAAGAGACATGAAAAAAAACAAGCAACAGCCAGAATTTTAAATGTTGTGGGACTTTATGATAATGGGTTAAAAACCCAGAGTCCACGTTAAGCCCAGCATTTATACTGTTAAAATGTGATAATTTTTATTTCACATGTCTTGCATTCACGGTGGTCTTTAAAACGTCTTTGAGGATTTTGATTCTGAGGTTTTGGATGGAGTGGCCTGCTAGATTGAAGTGATGTCCCACCGGGGTACAATATATGTTTTCCTGATGGAGTGTCTGTGCTGGTTCATCCTGAGATTTAGTTTAAGGCTGGTTTCACCAATATAGCAGCCCTTATCACACGCCGTGCACTGGATCATATATACCACATTTGCTGACGTGCACAGGTATGATCCCTTGATGTTGTGAGTGGCGTTGTTGTGCCGCGCAGTGCTGCTGTCACATATATGTTGGCACAGTTTGCAGCGGGGTTTGTCACAGCGTTTGATCCCATTCTGTGGGTCACCCTGTTCCTGAGCGAGTTTGCTGCGGACCAGTTTTTGCCTCAGGTTGGGGGTTGCTTAAATACCAGTAAGGGGGGCTGTGGGAATATTTCTTTGAGCGCAGGGTCCTCTGTGACCAGTGGCTGCAGATCTTTGATGATTTTGCGAATTCCTTCTAGAGTTGGGTTGTAGGAAACAACTAGAGGGATCTGTGTGGTGTTTTTCTTTTCTTTGTAGCGCAACAGCTGTTCGCGCAGTGTTTTCAGGGCAGATTTGATTTTTTTTTTTTTTCAGAGATTGTCCTTTCCTTGTAGCCCTTCCGCTGGAATGATGCAGATAAAAAAACATATACGTATCTTGATCAGCGCAATAAAAATTGCTATCAGGATCTTGGTGTCTCTCCTAGATCAGCAGACCATATTTTGGTACATATAACAAAATATAAAAATACACAATGGTGAAGTATATCAAATATATACTATAAGTAAAATGCAATGATTGATGTTTCACTCACAAACATAGAGCCTAGCACTGGCTCTAAGTGGAACTGCACGTCTTGGGTTGTTTTTTCTTCTATATTGTTCACAGGTGACCCACACCTTACACGGCTGTTTCCCTTCACATATCAAGGACCCATATAAGACAAGAAAAGACAGCGCAACTCTCCTTGTGCAGAATGAAAAATATAAGTGTATATATGCTTATCAGCCAATTTTTCACTTACACTTGTTGGAGCTTCAATAGCTCTAAGGTTTGCGCATATGGATTTTTTCAGGCTCGGGCAAATCCACAAACCACCAAAAAAGACACAGGCTGGATCTTCTTCTTTTCTAAAGAAAAGAAAATAAAAACCTGTAAAACAAATGAATAAAACAGGTATCCAGGACGCGTCTCGTCGCACTAGGCGACTTCCTCAGCTGGTTAAGGATCTGTGTCCCCTGTAAGATGTTTTATAGTCCTCTAAATTAAGATCAACCATATGCATGTGTCCCCAGACGTCTTCTGGCTTGTGTTCCACGCCTCACTTCCGTAATCCACCAGATGATTGAAGGTGCCGCCATCTTGGATTGTCAATGCAGCTCAACGTGCGTTCCACGCCTCTCTTTGGAAATCCACTCAGTGAATTGGACTTCCTTCATCTTGTGCCTGCATTCAGATGCTTAATACCGTATCTGGAGATGGGCGGGGACTCTGCGTGACCATAGTAAAAAGGGTTTTCGCTTTCTCCAAACATCGTGGAGAGGTTTTATCTGCAACATATATTTCAATAAGCCTCTCGATCACAGGGAATAATATATAACAAACTTATAGAAATCCAATCTACATCGTACATAACTTCTTATAGTTAAACCTACATAACCGCATTGAATTGTGGGTCTCATTAACCCCTCGCTCATAACCTCCACATAACATGATAAAGATTATTCATTTCTTAATAAGCAAAAAAGTGCTGAATGTATATAATATATACATAAGGGGATATGAAAAATATATCTAATCCTGTCCTATAATTGGACATAATGAATAGCACACCTTATTAAATTTTTTTTTTTTTTATTTTTATTTTTTTTATTATTTATATATATGTATGTGAGTAATTTATGGAATATTATGAATCAATTAGGGATATTAATATATTTTGTGAAAAAAATGTCACAACTAAAAAACATACGCAAGGAGTCCCCCCCCCCCCCCCATAAATTATATATTCTTAATGTAATATCCCATCAAATAACAACACCTTATGTCCAATTATAGGACAGGATTAGATATATTTTTCATATCCCCTTATGTATATATTATACAAATTCAGCACTTTTTTGCTTATTAAGAAATGAATAATCTTTATCATGTTATGTGGAGGTTATGAGCGAGGGGTTAATGAAATTAACCGATGACATCTAATTCGTCCGCCGGGGTCTCGGAGTGCTGGGCTGACATCCAAGATGTCAGCCCGCACCGGGGGGGTGGGGGGCGCAGCAATCCGCCGGAATACGGCGGATTGCTGCCTCCTGTGCATGGATGCGCTCAGCGCGTCCATAGCACAGGAGAACCACTTGGCTGGACGCGCTGAGCGCGTCCATAGCAGCCAAGTGGTTACAATTCTGTCTGATGCTCGTTTGTTTTTTTTTTCTCTTTTCCATTCAAGTTGTATGATCTTATCTCTGTTTTATTATGGGCCCAAGATCCCTCATGCGTTTATTTAACCATTTTGAACAAACCATTTGACTCTCACTTTTTACGACCTCTAAAATCCCCCCCCCCATGTGACCCTTAATGTCCTAATGTTCAATTCTAGGAACTGATCAGTTTAGCTTCCAGACCTGAGGAAGAAAGGAATCCTCTCGAAAGCTTGTCTTTTAAATGTTACGTTAGTCCAATAAAAAAGGTATCACTACGTACTGCTATACTTGTGATTTTGGCAAACTGAACTATCGCATTTATATATATATATATATATATTTATTACATTGAGAAGGTATTCAGACCCCCTTCGGTTTTTTTTTCTTTCACGTTGAAGCCTTATGCTATTGATTGTTTTAAAGTGTTGTTTTTCTCACATCAGTCTATAATCAACTCCCCGTAATGACAAAGCGAAAAGGAGATTATTGACGACATAACCAGTTTATATTAAAAAGAATATCTGCATTTCTCTCAAAATTCTGCTTTTTTTGCTTTGTCATTTTTGACAGAAATACAGATATATTAAAAAGAATGAACCGGTAACGATGTCAAAAATCTCCTTTTCATTATGGGTTACGGCTTGTAGGCTGGAAAAAAAGTAGACATAAAGCTGCAACACGAAAACACAACAGGGTCAAATTATATATATATATATCTATACTATACGCATTCTGGGGGAATCGAATGTTTCAGCAGAAGGAGATTGCGGCAAGCGAGCCATGATTCCCTTCCCGCTGCAGCCACCGGTGTGTACGCATATTGAGAGCGCTGTGCAGTCCTCCTTTGTGGATATGCTGACCGAAGTTGGTGTGACTCCTTGCAGCATGTCACACACTGGAACTGCCTGGAGACTCCCAGTGTGTGCTGCGGTCTGCTGTAGCTCTTGAGAAAAAGTTTCGGAGCTGTAGTGTCCGGTGCGCCCCAATCTGGAGTTGGTAAAATCCAGATGGCTCAGAAAAATCTGTTTTTTGGAGTTGTCAGTTGAGCAGGGATGCTCTGCCTTTTATGTACCTAACGCACGGTTTAAGGTCACCGTTAACTTACGGCACCAAGGAGAACTTTGTCATAAAAACACCAACGTAAAGGTGCCTAGGGTGCCAGCTCTCCGGTGTGAACGTGCCATAGGCATTCTGCATACCGGCATGAGGACTGCACAGGTAACCAGGGTAATAAACACTTCTGGGGACCGGACAGACAGCTGATCGTTCATGCAGTGGCCGAACACGTGTAACACCACCTGCCCAGGATCTGTACATCTTGTACATCGGTACAGGAAGGCGGCAGCTGCTGCTCGATTTACTCCAGGAACGCACAATACATCCACCAGTTATGAGGCTGTTCTGGGGTCTCAGGATACTGTGGGCCCTATTACATTCTTTGCGCACATTAACGCGAGGGGCAAAACCCTTTGCGTTGAACGTCGTATTACAACGTTCGCTCGCAAAATGCGCGTTAACGTCTAATGCGAGTGACCCTTTGCGAGCGCAATTTAGTTTGCGCATCCTATACTTAACATTGTGAGCGCAAATGCGTTTGTGCGCTGGCGCGCGCATGGTGTTACAATCTTAGCGCAAAATTTAACGGACAACGTTTGCCGCATAATTTTAACGTCTTTGAAAAGCTGGTGGTAACGGCAAATTGTAACAACCTGACCGAACCAAACTGCCGATTCACAGCGGAGAACGTCGATGCGCAGGTCTTTTTTACTAGATCCGTCAAAAATGACGGCCACTACCTTGTCTCCCGTCAGAACGTACGTTCGTTTTGCTCACAAAATGACTGACTCGCATTAAAAATTACATTGCGCTCACTGATTTCTGCGCGCATTTTTGCGTGTCGGTTTTACGAGCGCAATTTCCCGACGGATGAAAAAATGCACGAGGAATGTAATTCCAGCGGTGATTTTCGTGCGTTAACGTTTAATGCTTTGCGCAAAAAAACACTTGTTTAGTGAGCGTTTTTGCGTTAAGAATGTAATGGGGCCCGGTTACTCTTGATATTGACCCCCCCCCCCTTTGTTCAGGGATCTGATGTCTGTGAAACTCGTTTCTTTTTCCTGAGTTTATATTTTCTACGTTTACTTTCATTGTGTATTCCTAAATGTGACGCTAATCTTTCCGGCTCCTACAGATTTTCCCGCTGAGGGGGACGCGCACCTCGAAGAGCACAGCGTGTATTTTTCCTCTCCTGAATGGGCGATGAAAAGTAGCGCGGCCGAGCTTGATGAGGAAGGAGGGTGCATAACCGCTTACAATCCACCTGGAAAGACGGTGAGAAACTCTCAGTCAAAGCCGGAGGACGACCCCATCCTTCCACAGCACAAGCGCTGCAAGGGAAGCCCGGCGGTGCCAAAGATCCAGGAAGCTTCATACGAGTGCAAGAAATGCGAGATAAGCTTCAGCGACGAGCTGGCCTTCCTGTCCCACGAGAAATGGCACGGAGGCGAAATGTACAACTGCACCGAATGCCACGACTGCTTTTCGGATTACGCCGATTTCGCCACGCATTTGACCAGCCACAATGTACAGTACTGGAAATATTTATTCTCCCAGCCCCGGCCTCACCCGCTGCAGATGGTCCACGCGGGGCAGAAGCCGTTCACCTGCTCCGACTGCGGCAAGTGTTTCGCCTACAACTCAGCTTTCCTGCGGCACCGGAGGATCCACACGGGGGAGAAACCCTTCGTCTGCATTGAGTGCGGCAAATGTTTCTCCCAGAACACACACCTTGCCAAACACCGAAACAAACACAACTCCAGCAAGACGACGTAATCCCTTTTGGGTTTTTCCAGAATCTTTCTTTCAAATGTTTCAGGTTTGTTTTTGTTTTGTTTTCGGCTTCTCCATCTTAGGATCACAACGATTTCTTTCCCGACGCGCTCGGAATAATGTTATTTATTGTATGGACTCTCATTGGCTTCCTTTTTCCTGCAGGTTGCGCACAGTACACACTGTGTTAAATTCCAAGCCACATAAAAACTATTTTTTTGTAATTCAGGGACATCGAAGGAGAAATCGAGATGATACAATAAAATACAAAATCAGTAAAACATTTTTGCTTCCTCCACCGCTCTTTTTCCTTTTACCGTGCTCAGCACCCCCTTATTGCTCAGTTTCCATCTTCGTTTCTGTATCGACTCAATAAAAAAAAAATAACGATTACTGTAAAAAACGTAAATGCAGCATTTTGCTTTCTGTATCGCCTGCAGTATCTCAGGTCACTGTATGTTACCAGGAAGGATACATTGAGATTTCTCTCGTTTTCAAGTATGTCCTGGGTGGCGAGTCTGTACCGTTAGGTGTCTTGCCCAAGGACACTTACTGGAGAGGTGCTCTTGCCGGGATCGAACCTGTGTCTCCATGGTTACAGAGCAGTGATGTTACCTCTACTCCAAAAGGGAACGTGGTGGCCTGATTTATAGGGATGCACCAATAATGAAAATTTGGGACCAAAACCGATACCGAAAATGCACGATGAGCTTGGCCGAAAACCGATACCGAAAATGACTTTCTATATATGACTATATATACACATACTGTGTATACAGGTGTCTGGTGTGTGTAATGAAAATTTTGGAACAAAACCGGAAATGACTTTTTTCCCAGAGTTTATTTGTATAACTGTATTAATACTAGACTTTATTACATTAATCCACATTAAGATGTTTAAGATATTTTTGTTCTATTTTGGTGGAGTTCTTTTGCATCTAGTGCATACATTAATGTGTAAAATTTTTGGACACACACATTTTTTAGTTGCAGAAGACATTTACACATCCCAGCAATTCAGAGAACTCTGCAACTATAACGTTTATTATTTGTTGTCTGGAGGCTTTTAACCTATTTTTTTTTTTTTTTGCCCTCAAACACAAATAAGTAGATATATATCTATCCTCTATAATGGCTCCGATGGAGCCTAAACATCAGTCTGTTTCTCTTAATCTATTTGTTTTTCTGCACTTTAAAAAAATAAGCATTATAAAAGGGGCCTTTAAGATGAAAGGGAAAAGACAAGCCATTGCAAAATGAATGTGTATACGTTCCAATAACTTTTTGGAGGCATGGATGTAAGCTCCCACATTAAACCCCCCCCCCCCTCTTGTCCTCGGAGCAGACACCTCTGGCAGGAGGTCAGTGATAAATCATTTGTTCCTTGTCACTGAGAGGCCAGAGGTTACTGTGGCTGACTTTTTCGGCTGGTGTTTTGCTTTCGGGCCGAAACCGATAACCCCATTATCGGCAGAATCTATCGGTGGCCGAAATTTTGGTGCATCCCTGTTGATTTACCCTCTTCTCACACAGAATAAATCTGTTTTTTTCTTTCGTGCTATAGGATCGCTTGTTGTATGTTCTAGATCATGGGAACCCAAAAGGTTGATGACAGTCTACCAGACATTCTTCCGTAGCGCAGTCGGGTAGAACATGAGGGCTTTGCTGCTCCATGTTAAAATTTGTTTTCCTTTTATAGCCACATTAGTATACAATGTTATAAAATGCCTTAAAGCATGGATGTTATACACTGACCACCCACAACATTAAACCCACTGACAGGTGACATGAATAACATTGATGGTAACATGGCACCTACAGTCTTGCTTGATCTATTGCTAATCTTATTTCTTGTCCCTTATTCCACCTTTTCTCGTAAATTCCAGACGTCTGTTTCACACTTTCAATCTGTTGATGTGCCCACTACCACTCAACCTTCCACAGACGTCACCGCTGTCAGCTTTGCGGACTACTTCACCGATAAAATCACTAAATTTAGACTAGAAATCTCTGCACTGCCCTCCTCCATTAACCATTCAAACTCATTCACCCCTTCACTCCCTGCCCCCCTCTTCTGCTATAAAGGTGAAACTCAGGAGAAGTGAAAACTCTAAGTCAAAATAGCCAAACCAGAAATATTCTCCCTTTTTATCTCACGTTCCAAATCGGCTATTTTGACCTAGATTGTTCTGTTCTCCTGCCAATTCACATGTTTGTCTTCAGTTTCTCCGGTTTCAAAGAAGGATGTCTCAGAAGTTCTCATGTCCTCCTCCCCGACCACCTGTCCGCTTGACCCCTTCCCCTCGCACCTTATTCAGTCTGTTCTACCAGTCATTGTCCCTGCTTTGACTCACATTTTCAATCTCTCGTTTCCCGTTTCCTAAAGCTTAACCTCTCAAAAACTGAACTTCTCGTTTTCCCTCCCTCTAAAACTAACATTCCTGCACCCCTTTCCCCTTCAGGTGCCACCATTACTTCTACCTCTCAGGCTCGTTGCCTCAGGGTCCTCTTAGACTCCATCTTTCCTTTACTCTTCACATTCGGTGGCTAACCAAATCCTGCTACTTCTACCTAAAAAAAACATTGCACGCGTCCATCCCGGTCTTAATCAGGACTCTGGTAAAATGCATGTCCAAGCTCTTATTATCTCCTGCCTTGACTACTGTAACCTCCTTCTCTCTGGCCTTAAGAGATCCCAGATTCTGCCTCTGCAGTCTGTTATGAACGCCTGTGACAGACTCCTCCCATCTCACCTCCCGCACCTCTCACACCTCACCTCTCGCACGGCACATCTCGCCCCTTTGTCAGTCTCTACACTGGCTCCCTGTTTCCTCTTAGAATTCAATATATTTGTGCTCACATACAAAGCTCTCCGTAACTGCGCCGCTGCCTACATCTCCTCCCTTATTACCAGTTACATCCCGTCCCGACCACATCGCTCGGCCAATGATCTGACGCTATCAGCTCCTCGTATCCACACCTCTAACTCTCGCTTTCAAGACTTCTCCCGAGCTGCCCCTTTCTATGGAACTCCCTCCCCCGCAACATCAGACTCTCCCCGTCTCTCCAGTCCTTCAAGAATTCTCTGAAAACACATTACTTTAGAGAAGCCTTTCGGCTCACTCCATGATCTACCCATAATATACCTTTCCATCGTCACACACTGCCCCCATGCACCCCCTACTTCACTTACCAAGTTATTTACCCTCACCTAGAGAAGAAAATATGGCAGTCAGCGCTTCCTCCAACGGTGATAGTACTGTCTTTTTTTTCTTTATCTTTAAGTGTGGATATACCCCTTAAATAAAGCAGAAATATATCATAGCGCAGCAATAGTGTTTCCACTTGTTGATAAAGAAATAAGAGGGAGTAAACTCACATTTTCGGGTGTCTAAATCAGACACTTGATGTAATCAACAGCCGGTGACTTTTGAAGGAGCACCAGATCCCCTGAACTCACAGCAAGGTCCTTCACAAGGCAAATAAAATGAAAAATTCGCAAGATTTGCAAATAAAATTTATTAAATAGGTAAAACGCACCCAAACGCGTTTCGCGATTACAATCTCTTCCTCAGTAGATACACCCACTGAGGAAGTGATTTTAATCGCGAAACGCGTTTGAGTGTGTTTTACCTATGTAATACATATATACACATACGGCGTGATGAGTGTCATATGATTGTGTGTGGGGAACTGTTGGTTGATGTGTGTGATTGTCGGTTTGGAATGGGAGTTCGTGTGTATGAGAGAGAATGGAATAATTGTCCATGGTGGGACACTTGGCGTTCTTCCCTCACACACGGTGTCAGCATAACAGCCGCATACGATCCGTTTGTGCATTGAGACAATAATCGTGAGATTCACACAGAAGGTATTTATGGGTTAAAGGAACGGGGAACAAATAAAGAAAAGGGGTTTGTGGGTAATAACCAGCCTGTGTTCAGGAATGAGACGGCATAAGACAAAGTGGGCCAAGGAGCAGCCCCATCAGGACCTTTTTACATCTCAGACGATAGCCCAGGACCATCCACCGAGGTGACCGAGAGAGACCAAATGGCCCTCCAGTGCAGCCAGCCATCATCCTGAAGCTAGATGTCACCATCAGAAGCACAGCACAATGCCACCACGTCCTGGGTCTGGCGTAACAGGACTCCGCCAGCCATCATTCACCACAAGGTATTGATCTTGGCTTTCCTGACTATTTGTCTGCTCTCTGTATCTTGATATCTTGTGTACTGATCTCTGCCAGTCTGATGTTCCTTCTTGGTTCTTGTTCCTTGGCTCCACTCTTGACCATTCTATATCTATTCCCTGTTTCATATTTTGTGTATATAGTTATCCCTAGCACAGAGGCCAGTATAAGAACCTCTATACAGTTAAGGGCTTCCTGTGTGTTTGTCTTGTTTAACCCTCGCCCCTCCTGTTCGCCTGACTCTTATTCTTTTGTCAATTTTCCATAGGCCAGAAGACCATTCAAGGATCTTACCCCAGTGTTAGGGATTCCTTTTAGATTTCTTCTGTGCCCTTCTCCTCTTCTTGTCACAGTCCTGTTATATCCTGTCCTGTGCTGTATCTGTGTATATTGGTGTGCTGTGATCTGTCCATGCAGCCAGCAGCGAACCTGCCTCAAGGGCTTAACTACTTCCTGAAGAAAGGCCACACTATGGCCCAAGCCTAGTGCCACCGTGACACTTAAGGGGTTATCATGGGGGGCGGAGCTGACAGCCGACGGGAGAAGCCGCGTTTTGTGGAGCCCCTCAGCTCCCACATCTATTAGCTGTTCCCTAACGTTCTTCCGGCGGCAATTTGTGCTCGGTGGGGACCAGACTGTCATGGTGCCCTCATGTCTTTGCTTCCGGCCGGTGGCCCTGCCAATTGTAGCTGCCTCGTGGAAGGTTTCGGATCCCGGGCCAACCCGCGTCCAAGATCTGGTGGCCATTTTGAGCATGCTCGAGTTACTGTACAGAGAGCCGGGAGGTCGGAATCTCCACCGCTGACACCCTGACGATGGGGAAAAAAACCAAGAAGACCTGCCTGGTGGACTGGCCCCGCCAGCGGGACATCTGTGACACCCTGGGAGGTGGACGAAGTGACAGGCGCGCTGCCCCCTCATCTGGTTTCTGGCCCGGATCTGACTCCTCAGATGATGATCGCTCATGGAGGGGAACTGAAGGGGACCCCAGGAAAAGCATCAGAGGGCAAGATGGGGCACGGAGCGCCGGGATCGGGTCAGTTGCCATGCGACCAGCTGCAGCTGACTGCCACATGCCGGGTAAGAGAAACAACGTCCAGATGGCTCTTCAACCCCCATCCAATGCATCCGGGGGGGAAAGTGATGAAGATGCCCTGCCCTCTACTAAAGGGGATCTCCGGCGCCTTGTCTCGGAGCTCCGATCCTTCTGGCATGTGGACCTTACTGATTTACAGACGGAGGTGTCTGCTGTACAGAGACAGGTGGCAGCTGTTCAGGCGCAGGCAGGGGAGACCGAGGCTGAACATAGCCACCTTGTTGCCCGATTAGATGCCCTTCAGACCCAGGTGGTGCCCCTATCAAGAGCTGTGGTGAATGTGGAGGCTCGACATCGACGTTGGAACCTAAAGATCCGGGGAATTCCCGAAGAGGTGTCCTCAGATGCCCTGTTGGACTATGTGAACCGGCTTGCCGGTCACGTTCTACGATTACACAGTGATGCTCCCGTAATCTTTTACTCTGCGATGCGCATTCGGGAGGCTGCAGCAGCGCCTCTGACTGCCTCGAGGGACGTTATCGCTGTCACCAAGGATGCCGCGCTTAAGCAGAAGCTGATGTCTGATCCTGTGGCTCGTGCGCTGATCACCTTCGACGCGGCTGTCTTGGCCCTCTTCCATGATCTCCCTTTCCAGACCCTGCTTCCTCGACGACCGTTCCATGAAGTGACGACCCACCCACCCAGTCCTGGAGTCTGATATCGCTGGGGGTTGAATGGGACCCACTCACTCGAATATATGCCATACAGCTGTTGACCCTGATGAGGCATGGATCCTCATGACCTCTCTGGGCATTGCGTCGGCCCCGACGAAGACCCCCAGCCCTGAGGCTGCTGCTGGTGATGACCATGGATGACTGACTTCCCCTCTTATTGCTTGACCCCTCTTTTTTCTTCCTAACTCTAAATGTTTTGACTTTTGGCTTATGTTGCTGTGTGTTCTGAACTTTATTTTTGACTATCGTGCGGCTACATCTTTGCGTCCCTTCCTTTTTCGTTATGGGCACTCTTTTGCGGACTTTGCATTTTTGTAGCTCGGACATGAACCTCTGCGGCGTTTGCCTTTTTTCTCCCCTCCCATACACCCCTTTTTTTTTAGGTGCGGGACGTTTCGTTGTGTTGGGCGAGCCTGTGAGACGGGTACCATGGCTCTGTCCACCTCATCTGGCCCCACCTCACCCGTCCATGTGGCCTCTTCCACAGCCTCCAGTTCCTTGAAAGGTTCCTGGAGTGAGCCGGGAATGCCGCTTATCCGCGGCAGGTTTATTCAGGCGAATCCCATAGGTTTCAATGTTAAAAATATTCCTGTTTTTACTTAATATCTAATAAACCGTTTATTATCTTATTATTTTGCAGTAAAAAGTCTTGTCATTTATTGATTTATTTATTTTTTTTCATTTTTTTTTTGGATCTTTTAGGCATTTTTCAGGATTTTTCGGCAAAACATTTTTTTCTGGTTTTTTTTCTGTAACAGACCATTTTATTATCATTCATAGGATCTTAAGTGTAAATTCCAGACATTTCCGTTCAGTAGTTTTTTTCTGCAAACAGTGTTTTAATTTAGACACTTTCAAGCATATTGTTTTTTTTTTTCTTTGTTTTTTTTACCCCGTTCGTCTGTTCGTCGTCTTTTCCGGCATGTTCGACATCTATGCAGCGGTTTCTGGGGGTTTTCGCTGAGTTTTTGGTGGGTGTTCGTCGGGTTTGTGGCGGAATTAGGATTAGGGTTAACGCTAGGAATTAGGGTTAGGGTTAGAAATCAGTGTCAGAAGCTTGGATGAGGAATTAGGGTTAGGGTTAGAAATCAGTTTCAGAAGCTTGGATGAGGAAATAGAACCCCCTTTGAACCACTTATGTCCACCATCGGATTTCCTTGGGAAATCCCCGGACAGCTAGGGGTTCACTAGCTGACTGACGTCATTGTGCAATGAAATGACCCCCCCCCCCATCTGGCGATCTCCTGGCCTTGCCGGGTGGTCGTTCAAAAATGATGTCATGTCGGGAGGGCCTTAAAAGCGGTCTTCAATGAGGTCAGAACGCAGCAGGACCCCGGAACAGAGAGATGAGCAGCTCTACTGGGCTCCCGATAGCAGATGAAGAGTGGGGAACATACAGCGGGAGTATATGAGGACTTTACACAGACACGTCATCCGCAGTGAAGGGGTTAAAGAGCAGAAAATAGTCAAAAGGAGCTCAGCACCGTAGGCGTGCGCAGGGGGTGTGTGCCTGGTGTGCTCAGACGCTCCATACTGTTGGGTGAAGAGGTCCTTTTTCACCTAATACACTGACAGATTAGATGTCCCTTTTCTGGTCATGAGGAACAACATGACATCTGACTGTATCTCTGCTAACAGGCTTGATATTTCGATTGAAAAATGTAGATTTTGTGCAAAATCCTCTAAACGCAAGTTTATAAATGGTCCATGTGTGCACACCCTCATGTAACGGGCTGCGCACGCCAGCGCTCAACACCACACAGAGGAGAAATGGCTCTGCATTGAAGGACTGCGCTCCTCTCTGCTGCCGCATCCGTCACTGAGAATAGAAGTGAAAATCAGTGAGGCGGCCACAAGTAAGAGCATATATGAGCAGCTGACGCACCTTAAGTGGGGGCTAAGCTGCTGCACAATGGGCCTCTGGGTTGGAATTTATTCTAAAGTTTCCGGTCAGCCCCTTGAAATGGCACATTGGGGGGTGAGAAGAAGGGGGCAGTGGAACACTCAATTCTTTTGCTCCAGGCCCATGAAAGCCTTAGTCCAGCACTGAGGACATGTGTCGATCATTCGGTCCATCTCACGGGTGTTGACTGTAAGACTCCTTTTTCTGTGCAGACCATGAACCCTTCCAGATCAGGTGGTCCCGGGTGGCAGCAGTTGCCAGACTGAATGTGAATGGGCTCGTCTCGCCATATTAAATGTATATGGAATTTATTATAGAGCTCTGGCTGCTTTTATAACTTCTCCTCCATGTTTGCATTTTCCAAGTATGTTGTGTGGATATTATTTAACATTTCTATGAACCAGCATGGACCAGCAGACATCACAGGTCATTTAATGGTTACTTGTCGGGAGATGTCCTCAAGTTACAGACAGTTTCCACTTTGGAGGCGTTGCTGACTGGGTATCTGGGGCAGTGCCAAACCCAGCAAAACAGGGTGGAGGGACTTCTGAGCTGAGGGTATGGGCAGGACTAAGCCCCTACATTTGTGTGGCTGAATTAGCCCTCAGAGCCCCCCAAAGATGAGGGAGCAGGAAGTGCACAGCGGTGTGACCGCTCAGATGAGATTAAACCCTCACTCTGTGTAGAGGATCCCTTTAACAATGACTTGATTCAGGGAAATGTGTTGCAGCAACATGACACTAAATCAAAGCTTCAACCCCTTGGCTGTGGAAGACGCGAGTGAATGTGAATTGCATTGTAATTAATAAATACATTGAATTTTAATGATTTTCCTTCATTTTATTTCACAAGAAACTATTGTTATTATTATTTATTGTTAATTTCTGAAAAGATTTTCTTTAACTTGAATTAGTTTTTTTGTTGTTCTTTTTGAAATAATTTTGCACTCGGTTTCTCTTTATTTTTTATTTATTTTATAGAATTTTGTTTAACTCTTAACTTCTGCCTTTCAGAATCCAAGATACTTTGTGAGCTAAAACCTAATTTCTGGATAAAACTCTTGCCATCAGGCTGGTTAAAGTAACATCTTGAATTATTTATTTATTAATATTATTTTAAATATCACGTTTTAAATCTAAAAAGTAGAAATAACAGAAACAGATTATAGCAACAGACAGAAAGACAGATGTAAAAAGAGCGATATAAACAGTTATCCAAAATAATACATAGACAGACAGACAGACAGACAGACAGAGGGAATTCATTCACATTCTGTGTATGTGTCTGCTTCCTGATCATTGCTTTGTTTTGTTTAATCTGTGCACTTTATTAAAAGAAATATATTGTATTAAATGGCTGATATTTTGTATGGGTTCATCGTCTCCTGTAACAGCTGATGTCACAATGTTCCTCTCCTGCACAGATGATGTCACAAAGTCCCTATTCTCTAGATGTGATGTCTCAAAGTCACTCTACTGTACAACTGGTGTCCCTTTGTGATGTCAGCACATTGTTGTGACATCACACACACGCAGTATAAAATGCACGGTTCGGCTCCTCTGGGCCATATCGCTTTTGAGCAGCAGTTGGTAGAAGACTTGCAGCAGTTTTTGAAGCAGTTTTTACAAATCAGATACCGATGGGGAACACCTCGAGTGTTCTCTGTTGTGCCCCGTGTCGACGTTCTAGGAGAGTTGTAAGTAAATCTTGAGTTTTGTTTTCATTCTACATAAACTGAGCTCGATCATATAAACCCAAACTATGTAGAAATAACAGGGTAAATTCAGCCCCCCCCCAGGAGAGATTTTACGGGTCAATCCCTGGAGTAAACTTTACCCAGATTTGATTTAATTGAACAAATGTAAATAAATGGAAAGCTGCACCATAGCACACGGCTCCTGCACAGACATTACAAAAACAGCAGCTTTTACACATAGAAAGGGAAATCTTCATAAAATACATCATTTTGTTTGGATCTATAGTTACGTCTTTCCAGTAAAAATCATGTGATCTCTGTGATGTAACCATTAGAAGTAAATCCCATGGAACGTCAGAATACAGAGACGAGGCGGCCATAGCAGCCTCATAGAACCAGATTAATGATGGATATGATGGATATATATAACCAGATTGTGAGTTCCTACGGGAATAGGGCCCTCATCTCCTCCTGTACTGTTTGTCAATGTTGTTCATGTATTGTAACCTGTCTATACTGTGCTTATTGTACAGCGCTGCGGAATATGCTGGCGCTTTATAAATAAAGAATAATAATAATAATAATAATATATTGTACCTCTGACAAGGTGTGAGTGATGTCTTTTAGTTCCGGAATTTTAGTGATAGGTCGGCATAATCAACCCAAACATACAGTAATATAGGAGTGGTAGTTGTGTATTGAGTGCAATAGCAGGTGTAATAGAATAAATATTGTAGATTTAAGGAAAGGAGGCAGTTTCTCAGGAGCAATTACTTATGCGTTGTTAGGGAAGCCATGTTGTTGATACGTTGCTATGGCAACACTAAGGGCTTGCTGATGTGTTAAATTAATGAGATCATGTGATGTATTGCTGATTGAACCATGCATGTAGGGTGTGTATATAAACCTGTCATCGTGATGTATGTTTTATCCTGATGAAAGTCCTTGCGAGGACTGAAACGTTGAATTAATGACAGAAAAGGTTTTTCATTACTAAGTCTCCGTGTTTGGGGTTATCGTTTGAATGTAAGCAGTGGAGACCACTTCCCAGCACAAACAATGTATATAAGCATACAAATAACCAATAAGTCGAATCCTGTAACCTTAATGAGAGTGTGACACTGATATTAGTGAGCCTGGACCAGGAGCCCAATGTTTCGGGGGGGGGGGGGAGTCTTCTCCCAGGAGCAGCATTACAGTTTTTGCTGGATCTTGCTGTATGAAAAATGTAACGAATGATTTGGGATTTTGTATTAATATACAGTTGTGTGTTACTTTAATGATAATTAAATAAAGTTGTGTGTTTTTCTCTTTTTGGCGCATTCTACCTATTGATGATTGCATGGTAGTACAGGTTATTGAAGGCTTAAGTATATGCCTATATATATTATTTTGCCAATTTTAAGTCACTGAATATCACTAAGCCTGTATTAATATTGTGGATTCTGATCTTTGGCTGATTCTATGTAACAGAATTAGGAAAGTTTTTGGGGAAAAGTAGTAATATATGTATACGGATTACAAACTATCCCCCTATACAGCTCTGTGTGATCATTCTTACAGCTCACTATTTAGTAGATGAGACCTGAAAAAGTTCATTCTGTTTCTTGTTCTCAGTTGTGGTTGGAGTATCTGATTCTTTTTTATTTAACGTTTCTATGGTTTTCTGATTCTCTTCATTTCTTCCTCTTTAGCATCCCTTACGTCCAGAACGCCGTGAATTCCTGCGTGGACCATCGCAGCCTTCAGGTAAAGTTTTACCTTTACAGGTTTACATTTCATTTAATTCATTATATAGAGTTATTTTCCAGCAATATGCTGGCAGAATGCGCAGCTAATGCTGTATTATTAATGAATTAAATCACTAGGCAATTCCCGGTATTTTCACAAAGTAAGGTTACCGGTTTGTCATTTGACTTCGGATAAAGCCCAAGGCTTTTCCTGGTTACAATGTATCACCCTGATACACGTTATACTCGATGAAGGGAAATTGATGGAGGATATACAATTTTGAATTAATCTTTATATATTCGCTTTTATTTTTCAGAACATCCTAAGGCCGATGTCACCTCAGCGGGTAGTAATGGGTCAGCAAGCAACATCGCAGACCCCGCCACCCAGCTGAGCTTCAGTCAGATAAGAGAAAATGTCCTGCGTGAAATAAACAGAGAGCTCAAAATTAAAGACGGAGCTGAAAGGCTCCGAAAAGTCACCAAAACCGCAAAGCATTTGCAGGATGTGGACGACTTCTTGCGCAAGTCAACCGCAAGACTGGAGGAGCTCAACAACTGGCTCCAAAATGTCAACGCCTGCATTGCTGACCGTGAGGAGCTGCATCTTCCAGGGATGTGTGAAGGTCTGAATGAGGAGAGCGATGACCATCCTGGAGATGTAGCAGTGGAAGAGCTCAAAGTACTTCACGTGGACTACGTTGTCACTTCAGCGGCAGAAGTTTCTGAGCTGGAAGAGGTCAACTTCGATGATGTTATTCTTCCACTATCTAAAAGAGACGTCCAGGAAACGTCCGACATGGAAGATGTTGTTCTACCGGTGGAAGAAATAACAGAGTTTGAAGTGGCCAACGTGGACATGATCCTTCTACCATTTGAAGATCTGATAATGCCTGCCATGGAAGATGTCATCATTCCAGCGGGTGAAGTAAGACCACAGATGGAAGAGGTCCACGTGGACAACGTTTCCGTCCCAGAGCCTGAACTTGAATGGTAAGAGGTGACATTTTGTTTTGAACAAACATTTTGTTGTATTAATGTTATTTTTTGGGGGGGGGGGGTAGAAGAAATGTCTCAGTAATGAATCTGTTCCTTGTTTCACAGTGTTCAGGAAGAACCACCGATGAGTTTTGAGGACTTCCACTGCTCGTCTGTGCTCGGCAGAGGAACATTTGGCAAAGTAAGTCTGTTAGAAAAGTCAAGGTTATATTAAAGACGCGTAAAGAAATGTCGTATGACGCTAAGCTTGTATTTCTTGTGATTTCAGGTGTTTCTCGCCGAGTACAAATCAACCAAGGAGATATTCGCAATAAAGGCCATTAAGAAGTCGGACATCCTTCAAGCAGACATGGTTGAGGGGTCAGTATGGGGAAATGTTGTATTACAATGGTTACGCAAAGGGACATCATCTTTTAGCTTTAACCTTTCATTTTGCCTGTAGACTCCCAATCCGCCATTCCACTTGCTGAATGAGTCACGTAGTTTGTTCCCATATGTTTTGCTGGTTTAGGAGGTGAGGACGACCTTCACCAAGTGCTACATTTAATTTCCCTTTCTCCTTTCCAGCCTTATGCGTGAATGCAGTATCTTCGGAGCAGTGAGCAGAGGTCGCCACCCATTCCTGGTCAACATGTTCGCGTCATTCCAAAACATGCATTACACCTTTTTTGTGATGGAATACGCGGCCGGTGGGGACCTCCACACCCATCTTGCGAAGTCCTCGGGGGTGTTTCCACTGTCCAGAGCCACGTAAGTACATGACACATTGTGATTCAGTCATATATAATGCTTTTCCTGCACCAGAAGAGACTGACGCTTTGGTTATTTCACAGGTTTTACACCGCATGTGTTGTGCTCGGACTGGAATATCTACATCAGGAAAAGATCATCCACAGGTAAAGGTCACCTGATAAAAAGACATGGGGGCACGGGTCATTCCCCAAATGTAGAAATTCTGTTCTTTTTCCCTAAATGAATAAACCTGATGAATTCTGTATGTCTGCCGAAAGCAAAAATTTATAAAATCTATTTTTCCTTCATTATATTTCAGAGATCTGAAATTGGCAAATATCGTCCTCGACCATCAGGGATTTGCCAAAATCACCGACTTCGGCATCAGCAAAGAAGGTAAATCCAGTCTCATTACTAATACATGAATTCTGGTCGGGTTTAGGAATATCAATGTGTCTAAGCGTAAAACACTAACACGGAACATGACAGAATAACCACATGACGGCTGCCACAATGTAACATATACAGACGGACCCAACATCTGCCTCAGTTTAAATGGAATTGGGTTTTCTTTGTTTCTCAGGAATCGGTTTTGAGGATCGGACAAACTCGTTCTGTGGGACGCTGGAATATTTGGCACCAGAGATCGTGCTAGGCTTACCATATGGCCACGCGGTTGACTGGTGGAGCCTCGGGGTCCTGCTCTATATCATGCTGGTGGGAGAGGTAAGAATCGTCCTTTACTAGGATTCTTAGATCCTGTAAAATGAGGGGTTAATACAGAGCTGCATGATTCTTTCCCCTTTTTAATGCTAAAAACGATAAGCTGAACACAGTGAATCTGATTATTTTTATTTATTTCTATTATTTTAGTATCCTTTCTGGGGCTCCAATACTGAGGAGATGGCTGAGAACATCACCAGCTCTTCCATCGAGTTTCCGCGTCCCATCCGTCCGAGGGCCCGCGACTTCATAAAAAACGTAAGTTTTCGCTGCACGTTTTCACATGTTATGGGATTTATACATCTTTAGATCATGTGTCACGAGCGAGCTGCGTTCATCAGAATGAAAGGACGCACAGCTTTGTGTTCTGTCTCCCCCTGTACTGGACATCATTGAGAAGCGCCTCCCAGTGACTCCCATACAGGGTTATTCAGAGAGACCTGAAAAGTCACTGCACGTTCGGTGACTTTTCGTTCCCTACACTCCGTGGTGATTTGGCGATTTCTAGTTCGCCGGCCCTGCGGTGTATTCAGCAAGCACTGCAGGGCCCCCGTAGTGCAGGGAATACTCGCCGCAAACCCGCCGAACACTCACCGCTGCAAAAACCAAGCCGAACGCGCCAGGGAAATCTGAGCAGCCGCCGATCACAGCGCAGAGCAGCTGCTGGAAAAAGCCGACACGCAGATGAACGGGGTAAAAACAACGCATAAGGCTAGGGTCAGACTGAGGCAGTGCGAACGCGCGTTCGGCGCACTAATCACGCCGTGCTAGCAGAGATGCGGGCAATGACGGCCAATATACGAAGTACGGTCGCACAAAAGTCCGGTGCGCAACGCAAGTGGAAAATGAACGCATTTTTTCGAGAACGGTAAAAGTACTGACGTACGAGTGCGCTGCGTCCACTAGCGCGTGGTGTGCGTGATTAGGAGACTCAGACGCTGCTAATGTCAGGCCAACATAACATCCAGAAGCAAAGGTTTTATTGATGATCGTAACAAAATCACGGATGAAACTGCGCATAGCCATGACGCTATTGCGTATCCGTGAAAAAATACGTCATTCTTCGAAAGCACATTTTCACGGACAACGTTAGTCACCTAGCTAACAGTTTGAAATTTGAAAAGCGGTTTGTAAAAAAAAACTACTGAGCGAAAATCTCAGATTTACATATAAGATCCAATGAATGATAATATAAAGTCTGCACAGAAAAATAAAAGATTAAAAAAAAAAAAATTGCCTAAAGGATCCTAAAAATCTAAAAATAAAGAGTTTTTACTGCAGAATAAAATGATAAATGGTTTATTAGATAATGATTTTAAAATGGAATATTTTAACATTGAAGCCTATGGAAATTCGCTTTAATAGACCTGACGACTGAAACCCGAACGTCAGGGCACTTCACTGACATTCCTCAGCTGTTCGGTGTTCTCTGAATAGACGAACCATTGCTTTCTCTATGGGGATTTCACTGCCCTCGACCAGGCACAGTACGTGCAGGCAATTCGCCAGAATTTGGCGAATTGTCTGCTCTCTGAATAGCCGAATGGCCCCGACATGTCCCGGTTCGCTGAAATTCAGTGTCTGGTTACATTTTGGTGCCATTTCGATTTTGCTTTGGATAGCCCTGATAGTAAACACATGTAGGGGGGTCTCCACAGAATAATAATTATAATAATTATAATAATAATAAGTTTGGAAAAAAGACGAGACAGAGGAGATATGATAGAAACATTTAAATACGTAAAGGGAATCCACAAGGTAGAGGAAGGGAGTATATTTAAACGGAAACAAAGTAGCAAAACAAGAGGACATAGTCTTAGATTAGAGGGGCAAAGGTTTAAAAGTAACATCAGGAAGCATTATTTCACTGAGAGGGTGGTGGATACATGGAACAGTCTTCCAGTAGAAGTGGTAGAGGCCAAAACAGTAATTGAATTTAAGCAGGCATGGGATAGGCATAAGGCTATCCTAAACAAAAGATAAATCCAGGTAAAGTATCCATGTAATTGGGCAGACTAGATGGGCCGAAAGGTTCTTATCTGCCGACATTTTTCTATGTTTCTAATAGTAATAAATTGCCTTTTTTCTTCATTATTTTCCAGTTGCTGAAGAAAAGCCCAAACAGACGCCTTGGAACGAGTAGGAAGGGAGCAGAGGACGTGAAGGAGCATATCTTCTTCCATGTACGTCACATTGCTTTTATTCCACAAACGGGTTAGCAGAGACAGATCATAGAACACACAAATACTCTGTATAACACACTGACACAGGCTGATCCTCTATATAACACACTGACACTCGGCGAATCCTCAGCATAATATAAGGATCCAGCTATATAACACACTGAAACTGCACAGATTCTTTAGAACAAATCTTGGCTCCTAAATTACCCAGTTGTGAAAGGGGTCGAGGCAAAAGAAAGAATTTAATGAATTTTTCAAAGAATTTGGATTTTTTTTTAAGGCTGATTTTCTGGTTAAATGCCATTTAATATTTGTAATTTGTTTTATTTTTTTCGTTTCCGCTTATTCCAAGTTTTTCTCACTGTTTCCTATTTAACTCTTTCTATTGAAACAGAACATCGATTGGAGTGAATTGCTGTTCCGGAATGTGACTCCTCCGTTTGTGCCGACCATTGACGGAGTAGAGGACACCAGCAACTTTGAGGCAGAGTTTACATCTGAGGCGCCTGTACTGACCCCCCAGCACCAAAGTCTGAATGAGACAGAGCAGGAGGCTTTCCAGGGCTTTGATTGGATCGCTGAGTGGGAGGATTAAAATGATTGTCCAAAAGATCAGGTCCAGGGACAGACAGAATTACTGCAGAGCCGGCCGCCGTAACACGGGGTCAGGAAGGAATTTTTTCTTGGACAACCTTCTGCTAAGGTGTCCAAGTTTTTTCGCCTTCCTCTGGACCAGCTGATAATAAGCAAAGCATCTTTGGACATGATTATAAATTAAATCAATGTATCAATAAACGTTGCTGGTGCAGCCCCTTCCTCAATATGCATATCTGATTCATTATTTCCTCAATTTACACAGAATATTTTATCCACAGGACACAGCTAAAGTGCCCGTCCATGCGTTCTATTATTTCATGACTTGATTACTGTAACTTGCTCCTTATTGGCCTTCAAAATCCACATTGATTTACCTAATCTGTTAGAGACACGTGTAATTTGGCCTGGACAGGATCAATTTTATGCTCAAACTGCGGCAATTCAGATCGATAGGAATTTTGTGGATCACTAACTGCTAAACCTTATCACCTCTTTTTCAAGAGGACGCTAACAGTAACCCAATCCCCGACAGAGACAGGAACTGTAATACTACCTGTCAGGATTCGTGCCTGCATATGCTCAATACCTGTAAAGTGCTGCCCTCTTTCTAAAAAAAAAAGCACGGAATCAGTTAACAGTCAACCACTAAACAGACACCACACCATCCTGTCTGGAAATAAAGGTTAACTTCCGCCTATGCAACCTGACATTGCATTAAGAGTCAAACCTTGACACCGTGCAGACCTGTCTTATGTTTTCTATGCTATACTGTGTAGCAGACGCTCTGCTTGCCCACCAACCACCATACTCGACCAGCCCTTTGACCACGGATTGCCCCTTGACCATCCTCTGTATTATCAGTCTTGTACCTACGCCTTGGTTTCCCACTATCCAAAGGTACCACCTGTGTATCTCCGCACACTGGGCTCATGCCCCCTGTACTTTGGTCCCACCATGGTCTATGTTAGGTGCCACCCTGACAAAATGCAATGTTCCACTACTGAGCCCACACACATCCTACCAGCCCTGGACAATCTGGCCTACCAGCTATGCATTATGCTGGAGGATATATCGACCTTAAATGGACACTCTAAGGCGTGCTCCTCCTGGGAAAAAAACTTAAGGCCCACTAACTCCATAATCCACAGCAATGTAACTCGCAGTGAACGCTCTGGGAACAGGCAGCCCGCAGCCATGTGTGTTCCAGAGGCGCACTCTCTCTAATCGCCGCTGCGGTGCTACAGCGTGCCTGCCCTGCTTCCCACATGCTACTGGAGCAGGCGCACGTTGCATTGGCGCCGCCCCCTGTCACGTGAGGGGGCAACACCAATGTAACGTGCGCCTGCTCCAGTAGAATGTGAGAAGCAGGGCAGGCATGCTGTAGCGCCGCTGCAGCGGTTAGAGAGTGCACCGCTAAAACACACATGGCTGTGCGCGCAAATGTCTGGCCTGAGAATATTCCAAACAGTTGTTTTGGCCGCACCTAATGTTCTTGCTATCTCTCTGATGGGTTTGTTTTGTTTCTTCAGCCTAATGATGACTTGCTTCACTGATAGTGACAGCTCTTTGGATCTCATCTTGAGAGTTGACAGCAAGAGATTCCAAATGCAAATAGCACACTTGAAATGAACTCTGGGCCTTTTATCTGCGCATTGTAATTGGGGTAATGAGGGAATATCACACACCTGGCCATGGAACAGCTGAGAAGCCAATTGTCCCATTACCTTTGGTCCCTTAACAAGTGGGAGGCACATCTGCAAACTGCTGTACGTCTTATATTAATTTTGGGGCTATTTTCTGTGTTTGGCAAATACACCTTAAGTGCTGCGAATACGGGCAATTAACAGTTTCGATGTATATAATGAATATCATTTTTGCTTTGTAAAAAAAAAAAAAAAAACACTTTGCATTTTCTGTATTTTTTTTTTTTAAGACACTTTTTCGTATTGTAGCGCTCACTCACGGAGGAGCCGCTGAAAATGAACCACGGGTCAGTCTCCCCGCACTAGGGAATAAATATACTCCAACACAGTTGTGAGTTTTTATCATTTAAATAGTTTACTAAAATCTTTAGCAGATGTG